>JBAMBJ010000965.1:0-55595 GCA_037043495.1 Drosophila recens | reverse complement strand
CAAAGTACAACTGTACAGAACCAAAGAAGATCTTATGTTTCATAAATCAGATATAATAAGAAAATGCTATCTTTATTAAAGGTAGTCACGAAATTCACCTTAAGATGTGTTTTCATTAAAAATGACATCTCTGACTTTTACTCGATTTACGCTACAAATTATCAACAAAAATATTAAATTTAAAAATTAAAAAAAAAAGGTGATAAGGAATATTATTTCTTTAATACATATTAATCTCGCTATAAAACGTAGAAATAAGTGGCCATCTAAAAATGACCAGTGCTGCCAGATTCTTAACAAAAACTAGTCGGCGGTGCTACAGTCGGTCGACTGTCGGAGACCCCGTACTTATTATAAAGATATCTCAAACAACAAAAAGATTTTCTGACTAAGATTTTTTTTTGGACTGATCGTTCCTATGGCAGCTATATGATATAGTAATCCGATTTCAATCAAATTTTGTCAGTATGTATGGGACCATTTTTTTTTACATATTCTGTCAGTTTGGTTGAAATATCTCAAACAGCAAAAAAGTTTTCCATACTAAGACTTGATTTTCAACTGATTGTTTCTATGGGATCTATACGATATAGTAGTTCGATTCCAACCAAATTTGGTCAGTATGTATGGGACCACCCCATATGCATATTCTGTCATGGCTATATCGACTCGGCTGTTGATGCTGATTAAGAATATATATACTTTATGGGGTCTGCCACGCCTCCTTTTGCCTGTTACGCACATTTTTTTTGTGACAAAGTTAATAGACCCCTTTACTTTTTTAAAGTACGGGGTCTAAAACCGTCTTATGCACTTCTGTCACCTTAAAATCTCAACTTTAAAATCATCTAAAATAAGGCACGATAAATGTTTAATGTTTTGTGAACTTCATGAAATGTATCAAATTTAAGGCAACGCCAATAGTTGTCGACATTTTTGTCGCCTGTTATTTGTGTTCATTGCCAACGCTGGCATTACAAATTTTCCTATTCATTCATTTGTTTTTATTGTTTCTTTGTCAGTTGCTTTTGTTGCTGCTGCAATTGTTGCAATTGTTGCAGTTGTCGCAGTTGTTGCTGTTGTTGTTACATTAAGTTTTCCTTTGTTTAGCATTTGCAACGGAAATTACCAAAAGGATTTCCAAACGGCACTTGCAACAAGCCTCAGCCAGAACTTGCAACATTCTATGGAAATTGAAAATCTGTATGCACGTCCCGTACAACATAAAAAATAGTCTGTCTCCTTCTTCTACCTCTACGTGTCTTTGTTTCTCTTTCTGTTCCATATCTGCCCGTGTCTTCTAGGGGCTTTAGTTAAGTGCTTTATGTGTATGTGTGTGTGAGTGTGTGAGTTTGTGTGTGTGAGTATTTATGTGATGGGTAAACTCAAAGTACGCCTATTTTCGGCCCACGGCAGTTCAAGAATTTCAATCTAGATGACTAGACAAAAACAAAAACAAGTTCACACACACACAGATCCACATACACGTAAGTAGTCAATGTGTCACGTATGTGTGTATGTATGTATGTATGTGTGTTGGCCAAATAGCCACAGCAATAACCGCAGACAAGCAACGCTAGGAATATCCCCTATATTTTCGGGTTCGCTCTCCCCTCAACAACCAGAACCGAGTTTCGACATTCACCAGTTTTGCCGGCATTTTGATATTTTCCAAGCTTCCGCTTTGCCAGCTTTTCTTTTATTTTCCGCATTTTTGGCTTTTTTGTTTTGTTTCTGGTTTCTGGTTTTTGGTTTCTGTTTTCATTTTCCATTTTCCATTTTAAGCAGCAACTTCCGTTCAATTTATTGTGCCTAATTTTTCTTCACTTTCGGCAAAAATATTTGTTTGAAAACGTCGCTTTCAGGCCTTTATAGGGTGTTCCGGGAAATAATAAAGTGAAGCGAGACAACGAGAACGAGAACGACAACTCAAAGGGAGCCCAAACGATGATGTTGTTATTGTCTTTCAATTTAAATTAATGGCAATGCAATTTGCATTACATCATAATGGAATATGCCAAAGGCCAAATTATGCCATCATCGACAGGAATTGTCACATCAGGTGGATTGTCATCGAATTTCCCACAGGTGGGTGACATTCTGAACGACCCAGATGAGTTCAAGTTAATTCACATTAATATGTACGAGTGCCTCACATGCATGCGACTTTACTATGCTTGGGCTCTCTTTTAAATAGCATTTGTTGATCATTTAAAACTCCCTGTATGCAAAGCATTTTCAGTTCACTGACGCAAATGAATCAATATACAAATGTCCCAAATGTTTTAAACTTACATTAAAGCATTCCTTCATTTAAAAACTTTATGTTAATGAAACAAGCAGACAATTTAAATTATCAATCCAATTCAAAATTCATACATATACAAGAAAATATTTAAAAGCTCAAAATGCTTAAAAAATCAAAATTTATTACAAATATAGAAAATAACTTGATCATAAGACGACTTATTATTAAACTTTTTGTGTTCTTTAAATTAATTTATTTAATATGAATACTTTTGATATCAAAAACCCGTTTATTTCATCAATACATGTGCTAGAAAAGCTTAATAAACAAATGTTAAGCGAGCTTTTGAAGCTCTAACGAGATTTTTATGCTATATGATCTTAACTAGTAATGTAAATCCAAACAGTGAATCGAAATTAAATTCCAAATATCAAAATCAACAAGAAAAAAATATTCGAGCTGTCGATCAATACAAATTAAATGTCAAACCATGATAAAATTGGAATTCCGCAAGTAAATTCCATAAGTTTTGATAAAGTTATGAAAGCTTGAAGTTTTTTCAAAAAGAATACCATGTCAAAAAAAATATTAAATTTTCTAAATGTTAAAGATATTGATGCATTATCAAACAAAAAATGAATTGTTATTCCACAAAAAAAATCGGGTAAGTTTTAATAAAACCTATTTTTTCCACTTGAAGCTGTATTGTGAATTCTCTGTGCTAATATTTAAGACACCCTGTATAAAGTGCAGGTCAGAGCTTGGACTGCTCGGTTTGATGACCCATGCATTGGCAACTGTTGGCGCGCTTAATTCTATTTGAGCCCATGAGTCCTTTTCCCTTCCCTCTTTATGTGGATCCCTGGTATAAGTATGAGTATGGGTATAGGTATGAGTATGCTCCATGCATTAGTAGTTTTTTGCCCTCAGCCTGTTTTGTTCGCTTATCTGTGCTACGTTTGGTTGCACAAACGCATACATACACACACACACACATCAGGCGGCCCCAACCGGGATGGTACAATGCAGCGCCTGCTGCTATCCTTATCCAGAGGGGCTCCCAGTAGGAGTCGATAGCAGGCAAATGGGAAATGGCAAATGAAAAAGAGAAAAAGGAAAGGGAGCCAGGGATAAGTGTATCTTGACTTGCACGTCTGGCGCAGCTTGTGTTCCTCTGTCCGCCTGTGCGTCCATCTGTCCCGCTTTATATGCCGACTGCCTGTCGAGTTTATTATGCCTTTCAATGATTTATTCGGCAATGACAGGCCGCATTACGGCCACAGGACAGGCTTTTCTCCAGGGTGGACAGGAACAACGTCCCAGTTTAGCTTCAGTTCATTTCGTTTCATTCCATTCCACTGTTTCGCTACAATGCAATTCGCACACTTGTTGAACCCTTTTATGTACATCTGTTTCTACACAGAAAAAAAACGGGGACTCCAGAACAAAATCAATGCCAAATGGTGTCAAAAGTTCGGAATTACCTTAACCGAATTCGAAATACTTGATTTAAGTACGAAGAATTTTCTCACTATTTCAATGCTAAGTGGATAATATTCCGATAATTTTAATTTATCATTACAAACTTGAATTTGAGAGTGATTCTGTTTTCCGGGTAAACACTTGTATTACTCAATTTGACTCGTTGACAGCTCAGCAGGCAAATTTAAAATTTTATCAACCTGATGGGACAAACTTCAATTATATTCTAGTATCACATTTACTAAACTTTTGCTTAACTTCTGTGGCTTTTGGCTTCGCAGTCTAAATTTCTTAATTGGCTGAAATTGTTGATAGTCAGCTAACACGCTGTGGCCTGTGGATGTGGATTTATAAAATATTAAATTTGAATGTTGCCACTGCACTGCCTTGCAACGTCTTTGACAAAACCCAATAAAAACTCTGTGGCTTGCTTTTCTTACATTAAACATATGCTAATGTGGCAAGCAATTTGTTGGTTTGTCACTCCAAGTTACAAATTCGATTTACAAAATTGAACTAAAATACGTGAACTGAAATTACAATATTTATCTGCCTTAAACATTTTTACTCAAACTCATTTTCGACGACTTTAGAATATACAGTCCCTAAATGAAACATGGACGGATTGAGGACGCTTGGATGAGATATTAATTCAAGCTAATCTAATGAAAAAAATGTTGGAGTTTCTAAAATGCCAGAAAATCCATATTTCGATTTTAATTAACGCGTCCAATAAATTGTCAGACATATGTACATGAATGAATTAATAAATAAAACAAATAAATATAAATAAGTAATACGATTGTAATTATGAAATTAATTCTATTGTGTAGCCAACAGTGCTGTAAATATAAGTTAAACTTGCAGCGCTAGAATGCTAAGACTAAAATAAACTAAGTAAATAAAATATATTTAAAAACTAAACGCATTTCAAGGGATAATAACTTTTTAAAATATTCCTTAATTTCAGCTACACCGACAATTGCTATTGTTTTCTGTTATAGATTTGTGGAGAATGTCTGATTAAAAGTTAATCAAGTATTGTCATGTTTGTCAATCACACTCCGACAAAATTACAGATTTCGATATAGTTAGTAAGCCCACAGTCGGAAAATATGGGTCATTTAATCAGATCACAAATTTGACTTTTGACTCTTTTGTTCTACTTTTGACTCCCAACAAACGAGACAAAATAAACGGATTATGTATCAAAATCGTAGAAACGAGAATGGACTTCAATTTCAATCAAAATTTGAGAAATTTCAGAGCCGAATATTACGACGAAATGTCAAAGTTGGAAAGTTTCCTTTCAGCATTAGATGGGAAACAACTTTTGTTACTGAGAACCTCAGTTCAATGCGGTCTCTAATTATGTGTGAGAGCAAGAAAGAGAGAGATAGAGATAGAAAGGGGAGGGAGAAAGAAAAATAGAGATTTGCAGTTTAGTATGAAAAAGCGTCAGTGCATCAATCACAGACACTTAGCCCGGTTAAAAGAACGCTGTGATGCGCCATTTAGTTGGCTATTAAAGGATTGGCGACTACCCGTCGCAGGGTTGCCGTCAAAACAATTTGCCTCACCAATGACTCTATGTGTATGTATGTGTGTGTGCGACATGTGGCATTGCTGCTGCTTTTGCTGTTTTGGCTTTTTTGGCTGCTTTTCTTGCCAACAAGAAGTCAAGTAATTAATACTGATTTCTCTTATGCTCATTGATGCGAAACAGCGCACACTAGACGAAGGTGCTGCTAGCGACAACAACAACAGCAACAATGACAGCAACAACAACAACAACAGCAACAACAACATGTGACATTAACAACAAAGAGACGACTAACAACTTTATGTGCGTCTCAAGGCTGTATTATGCTCGGCTTTTGTCAGTTGCCATTGTCCGTCTCTTTCGCAATTCCCTTTTCCCTTCGCCCTTCGCCAGCCGCTCTTCACCTGTCAGCCAAGTTGTTTGCTCACTTTGCTTTGCCTTCTTAGCCCCTGTTCTGCTCTTCTTCCTTTGCGCACTCATCGCGGCTTTAATTGTTTAACACCAATTTTATACTCATTCAAACTTTGCTAATTAAGTAGCTGTAGCCGACAGAGATTTACACGATCCCACGCCCAATAAAATTCAGTTCTATGTACTGAAACATAAATAAAACTGCGTATAATAAGAATAATAGGCAGGCAGGCAAAAACAACACGAGTTAAACATGCTCGACTTGCTGTTACCCTGCAAGATTAAACTTCCAATCTTCTTTTAAAACGTCAATATATATTGTAATTCTTTTTAAACACCGGTTTATAGATATGTATTAGCTATCTACAGGGTATTATGCTAAGTCTCCTTGAGATACAAAAACACATTTCAAATGAAATTCGTCAATTTGAAATCATTTGGTGTGTGTAAATTTTACTGCTTCAGTTTAAAGACGTCAATATAAAGCCAATATTAGGCCTTAATCCAAATCATGTCTGCTTAGGCAAAAATAGATTCACTATAAAACAGCAATTAAAGCAAACGTGGCAAAAATTAAGACTTGTTAAGCAAAAGCTTTCTCTAAAAAAGCACTTTATAATAATTCAAACTTAATGACAATTTGTTAAGTCTTTAATCTTCACAGCTAAGGGGCTTTAAGGGAAATTAAGCCTTAAATTTAAGGAAGAATGTTTCCAAATACATTTTTATGAATGAATATGTATTTAAAGATAAATAGTTGGTTTTTCTTTATTGAATCGAAAACTTTGCATTTAAATGCAGCTTAAGGATTAAGGCAATTTAATTTGCACTGTTCATTAAGGATTAAGGCTCAATAATTATTATGATACTTTACTAATTTTTTGAAATGTATACCAATTAAATGTGTGCATTCTTGTTATTTTATATGAGCAGTCAAGAATGCACTCACACATACATACATGCATATATGTATGTATGTACACACACACACCTATCAGAAATTAAAAGCAAGTTTGCAAATTAATTAAGCGGTATACATTTCTGTGAAATTTGTATGGCTTTGGCCTTGGCCTTGAGTACTTATTACATTACATTACATTACAGAATATGAATATAAAACTTTATATACTTGTGTACATATGTATTTAAGTTTTGACATCCAATTAGCTTGCAGAGTATGGTAAATACTAAGCACAAAGCAGCGAGAGTGACTTTATAAAGTTATCAGCAAACTGAATCCTTCAAGTGTTTACAAAAAATGAATCTGTATGTAAAGAATAAGGTACTATATATATGTATATATATGTTAGGTGTCCCTATTTGGTCAAAGTCAATATTTTAAAAGCATGGGCTAGTTCTGTTATTAGGTCCTAAAGCACTCAGAAATAAATTTTTACTCAATCGGAGTATGATACTTGCCGACTTGGATCGGAAAATTTAAAGATTATATGGGACAAAAAAAAATTTTATTTTTTTTTAATTTTTTATTTTTTATTTTGTTGATTAGGTCCTAAACAACTCAAAACCAAGTTTTCACCTTAATCGGAGTACGACAACCCATTCAAATTAGCATCAAAACATGAAAAATCATCGAAAAATGTATAATCAGTGTTAAAATACAGTTTTCCATATTTCGATGCAAATTTGAATGGGTTATCGTACTCCGATTAAGGTGAAAACTTGGTTTTGAGTTCTTTAAGACCTGATAAACAAAATAAAAAAATAAAAAATTAAAAAAAAAAAAAATTTTTTTTGTCCCATATAATCTTTAAATTTTCCGATCCAAGTCGGCACGGGTTATCATACTCCGATTGAGGTAAAAATTTATTTCTGAGTGCTTTAGGATCTAATGAACAGAACTAGCCCGTATGCGTTTTAAAATATTGACTTTGACCAAATAAGGGACACCCTAATATATGTATATAAAAACTTAAAAAATATCTAGACGCTTACTAACTAGAAGCTTACTACTGACACTGACAAAATCATTCACAGCATATCAATGTTATTTTTGTATGAATGGCCAAAAAATATAATTTTTTGCGTACCCCCCTATTATAGATTAATAACACTGTGATAGTTTTTTTCAAAAAAAAAAAAGACATGACCTTTTTCAACGGTTTCCCCTTATTTCGGGACCTACGAATCGAACTGCATCATTAGTTTTTTGAGTTACAATGATGGTTTCATACAAAATTTTTTCGCGAAGTTTTTGAGCAAGTTTGCTATTTTTAGGGAAATAGGACATTCTTCTTCGGTCTCTAACTTGTAAGATGTTGGGTTTTTTTTCAAAATTTCTTCGACAAAGTTGCTTGAAATAGTTTACGCTACAAGTTTTGGGAACATACCAAGCCTCTAAAAGGTAGTTTTGGTGATGTTTTGGGTCAATATGTCAACAAAACCAAATCTCGACCACTTGTTTTTTAAGATTTTTCGTTCATGTTGTCCTGCAATCGAATTTTCCTATCTGATACATATACCAAAATGAAGATCCTGTTATTCCAAGTAGCTTTAGCCAAAAAATCATGGTGAAAAAATTCTCGATTAAAAAATATACAGGTACCCAAAAAATACATTTTTAATTAATTTTCACAATATCTTTAAATCAACAATATTTGGTTTTACACATATAATGAGTGTATCTAACATATTATATAAATATGATTAACGTATTTAAGCATAAAATTATTCTTTTTATTCATAGCTTTCGTTTATAAAATTCCAACAAAAGTTCACAAGCAATAATTCGAGCTTTTTACCAGTATACCAATGCTCTAATGGAGCTGCAACCTGGTAAAATCTTTCTCCATGCTTATATGACTCTGTTGGAACTTGCTTCCAAAATATCCTTTTGGTAATGTAAAATGAGGATTTATAAAGACATGTTATCACCTTTGTCTTCAAAAGCAGTTATAATATATTGTCAATATAAGTCTGCCAATCTTCAGATCAATGCACTTCAAAACAGTTTTTATGACTGCCATTACAGAATACTATGCAATCTTTCTTTTGTTATCCATAACTTTCCAAATTCATAATTTTTCATTCAATTTCTTATGTCTGTTAAGAACGTTTGAATTTAAAATTATACTCAGGACACAAAATCTAAATATAAAACATTCCTTCAAATTCGCCATACATAGTCTTGGATATATTTTTATTTAACATTTTAAAGCTTCTTCATTTTGATAAATAGTTTTAATGAAGCTTTTTACTACTACCAACGTGATATAAAGGCGCGTCAAAAAATGTTTTCGAACGCTTTAAGTGGGACATGTATTACATAAGCAATATTTTGATCAAATTTTGACCGAAACAACCAATCTCGCAAGTTATACAGATTTCCTAGGAATCGGTTATTCTGATGGCAATCAAAGAACATTTCTTGGTACAGCCCGACAGTAAACCAGAAAGCAATGCAATAAAAGTAGGCAAATATCTTTTATAGGTGCTACATGTACTGGACACTATCCAAAATAAATCTCAACACGCTTCCTTTGAGTTAGAGCTTTTAGCGATTTTTTTAAAAGTCAATGAATAAACGCCAAGCTCTGAACTACTTATATTTGTCAGGTTCATTAATTGTCTGTTTATTCATTAAGACAAACTCAATATATTTAAAACAACAGATAACATTAAAATAATAATATAAAACGTAATATCGATGTGCGCTCGTCCGCGCACACGTCTGTTTACTTTGACTGTTCCAACACAACTCTCTCTTCTTCTTCTCACTGTCATTCTTGACATATTTGCAAAAGATATGCTTCATTCAGGCAGGAATATTATTCCGCAAAAGTATTGTCGCCATACAGATTAAAATAGTCTTATATCTGGCCCTGTCGCTTTCGGTATCCATAATCTTTAATATTTAATGTTAAAAATAGAAAAAGTGGTATAATAATGCTTAATTACATAAAACACATTTATTACACATATTAGATACACTCATTATATGTGTAAAACCAAATATTGTTGATTTAAAGATATTGTGAAAATTAATTAAAAATGTATTTTTTGGGTACCTGTATATTTTTTAATCGAGAATTTTTTCACCATGATTTTTTGGCTAAAGCTACTTGGAATAACAGGATCTTCATTTTGGTATATGTATCAGATAGGAAAATTCGATTGCAGGACAACATGAACGAAAAATCTTAAAAAACAAGTGGTCGAGATTTGGTTTTGTTGACATATTGACCCAAAACATCACCAAAACTACCTTTTAGAGGCTTGGTATGTTTCCAAAACTTGTAGCGTAAACTATTTCAAGCAACTTTGTCGAAGAAATTTTGAAAAAAAACCCAACATCTTACAAGTTAGAGACCGAAGAAGAATGTCCTATTTCCCTAAAAATAGCAAACTTGCTCAAAAACTTCGCGAAAAAATTTTGTATGAAACCATCATTGTAACTCAAAAAACTAATGATGCAGTTCGATTCGTAGGTCCCGAAATAGGGGGAAACCGTTGAAAAAGGTCATGTCTTTTTTTTCGACTTGCACAGTGTAATTAATTTAATTTTTAATTTTTATTTAATTAATTTTTATAATTTATAATTTTAGTTTTAGTTTAATTGTCAATATTTAAAATATATAAAGAAAAGTAAATAGAACAATCTATACGCTTTGAAAATGATCTGCTAGTCCAGCAGCTGTGCTTTAATATTTTAATATTGAATGCTATTCATGTTTTAATAATTTTAATTAATTTTAAATTTTGGTCGGCAATCATTTGGCACCGATGTATGTTGCATTTAAAATTGCTGTAACTTTTATTTTGGGCAACTTGTCGACTGGCCCTTGCTGGTAATTCAGCACCTGCTATGAGCTGAAAGTTGTGCATTTTAAATGATTTGCAAATCTAGGAAAACTGCAATATGGATGATGGCGATAAGGATATACGAGTATCCTAAACACATCATATTATTGTCATACATAACATATGCATATGTATATATATATATTTATATATTGCACACGTGTGCTGTTGGGGGCGTGGCTGTGTATGTGGGCGTGGGCGTGGCACTTGCAACAATATCAACGCTACAAAGTATGCTTCATAGAACCTGAATGCGCCAGCAACAAAAGGCAACCACATAAATGGGAATTAATTGTTAAGCAACACGCAAAGCGACGCTGCTTAATGCAGCAGCGGACAGCTGAAGAGCATATTTTTAATTAACAAACAAATGATTTTGAAATGCGAGACTCTAACCCACAAACAAAGCGACTGCGTTGTGGCGGTGGGGTTGGCGGTGACGGTGGCGCGATATCCCGGGCAACCGCAGTGAGCAGACTCGGTCATAAAATTAAGAGCGAAGCCAAATTATTTGATCATAAAATTGTCATGAAATATGCGCGTCAAGGCTCATTACGTACACACAAAAAAAGTTCTCTGAATTTCTCAAATTGCGCTAGAAATATTTATATTTATATACAAGTACGACTTTTCAACTCCTTCTCCGCAAATATTTTGATTTTCGGGGTCTATAAAAATTTTATCAGTAATATTAAGTGTTTAAGGCTTTTTTAATGCTGAGTTGCTGACATTTAATCCGCACAGTGTTTTTTTTTTAAATAATATCCTGAATGCATATCTAAAAACTATTTACACGCTAAAATTTATAATTTAAAACTTACATTTTAGAATGATTTATATTTTTTCCTGTGTACTGTGTTACCTAAGGTAATTTTCTGTCAGCATTTTAATAACTCACACTCAGACACACACGCACACGCACACAGACTTACATGACACACATACATACAAACATTGGCAATTGTTGAGTGAAAATCGCAAGTGCGTCAAGCTTGCCGGCCATAAATTAGCGCACAGTAAAAGGCATTGAGACGCAAGGCATTTTGGAAAACTTTTATCAGTTGCTTTTATGACAATGCTCTACCTCTCTCTCACTCCTTCTCTCTCTCTCTCTCTCTGTCTTTGTCTTTGTCTTTCGCATTGTACTTTAAGGCTGGCAAATGCTCCGCATTGACTGATTATGGCAGGCAAATGAGCGCGTCAAGTGCCAAAGCAAAGGAAAGGCAAATAAAGCTAACTACAAGGAAAGGCGCAAGATGGAAGAGTTAAGAAAGAGAAGTTGTGAGCAGAAAAGGGACAGAGCACTTTAGAAAAGACAATTGGAAAAGGCTATAGTCGAACTTCCGACTACGGGATACCCGTTACTTATTTAAATAAATTTAAATTATTTTATTTTGCATGCTTTTGAGCACTTACATTGCTTGAAACTTATGTAAATCAGCCATTACTACCGTTATGTTTGGCCGATCTGTTTGAGATAACGGTAATTACCAAAACATACGTAATATTATAAAACTGTGCGTGTGGTGGCTTTTGGAGGCGGAAAAGGGCGTGGCAAAGATTTGAAACAAACTTGAACTGCGTGGGGCTTATAGAAATCTGTGTTCAAAATTTTTGTTGCTCTAGCGCTTATAGTCTCTGAGATCTAGGTGCTCATACAGACGGACAGACAGACGGACGGAACGACGAAGGACATGGCCAAATCGACTCAGCTGTTGGTGCTGGCTAAGAATATATATACCTTATAGGGTCGGAGATGCTTCCTTCTCCCTGTTACATACATTTCAACGAATACAATAAGCCCTTTTACTTATTTATTAAGTAACGGGTATATTAAGCCCTAAGTTTGTCTGCGTATTGAACACACACACACACACAGATATCACATCACATCAAGAGAGTTGTGCGTGTATTTGTGCATTTTATGTTTATTGTTTTCACACACACACACATATATATATACGTATGTATGTGTAGAATACTTAGCAGCGCCTTGGGCCATAATGCCCTTTAAAAAGGGGCCTGACACCTTTGACATTGCCTTGAAATCCACCCCGCACTTGCGGCCAAGAACTTTCAAATTTATTGTTGCACTCTTTGCGCCAACAATAATATTTTAGCCAGTGTCATTGAGTCAGTCAGTCAGTCACAAACAAGATAGATTGGATTACTTATTAGCAACTACTTATTCCAACTACTTACTCAAGCAAAATTGACTGCAAGTCAACTTAGTTCAATATAATTTACGTAATTGATGATATCGTTATGGTCCAATGTTAAATTGGTACTTAACGAGGGTGGACTGAAGAGTCTGTGATCCAAGCATGAAAACGACACTTTTTAAATGAATTATATAATTTTGTTCATTCGAGTAAACTTTAAAAGTCTAGTGACGAAAACATTTTCATGCCCCAAAATTTCTGATATCCAATTTTGTGACGAATAATATTAAGTTTAAACATAAATTATTTTAAACAAAATTATTATTCGATAAATTAAACTGAGACAATGAATATTTTAAATGGATCTATGTTAATGAAACTTGCGGTTATTTTAAATTAATTATATTAAATCAGAGATTAAAACCAAATCAAATATCGGTTTCAGTTACGGTTTCGGTTATTTTCGCATTTAGGTTTTCGGTTATCGGTTACGCAAAATCTTTGAATAAAGGTTTCGTAACGGTGAACCGGTTTTTGTATGTTTCGGCTTTAAAATACCGGTATGGTTTCGGTTCACAAAAAAAATTTCTTTAAATAAATATAATTATATTTATAATATACATATGTAATGATAATTAAATAGGCAAAAATAGAAAAGAAACTCAAAAACAAAATATAAAACTAATAACAAAATATCAGAGATCGCAAACATAAGTCTTGTTGAGTCGGAAAAAATCTAAACAGCTTAAGCCCAATTTACACGATCGGTTTCCGACCGACACTTTACGTTAATAAATCGTCGGTCTCGTGTGAGCACGCAAAATTTTAGAGCGTCGGTTTGTCATCGAAGCAAACATTATACGTAAGAATGGCATTTTTTGGTATTTTTTGGTGCTTTTTGAATGGCAACATTTTCCATCGGTCAAAAAGAGTCGGTCGGAAACCGATCGTGTAAATTGGGCTTAAACATTTTTCGTTGAAAATTATTTTCACCTTGTTTTTTAATTTTTTATAATAAAAATTGAAAATAAAACATGCTTTTAAAATTGTAATTAAAAGTAACACCATAACTCTTATTTGCAATTTTTAAATAACAATCAGAAATACAACTTTTTTCAATTTTTATAATACATAAGTTATTTATTAAAAACCTAAATTAAGCCTTATAAATGAAACGGTTACTAAACGGCTATTTCGGTTTACAGAGTTTCGGTTTTAAGGTTTCGGTCAAATGAAAATATTTTTTTTCGGTTCCGGTTTCAGTTACGGTTTTAAATTTCAATCGATTTTTACCGGTTAAAGGTTACGGTTTCGGTTAGGGTTTTAATCCCTGTATTAAATATAATTTTTTTGTGATACTTTAATAGTTAGCAATGAAATTTATATACTCAATTCATATATTCATATAAGTATTTGTCACAGTAACGGCAACACATCTTCGGCTTTTCATATGAAAAAAATGTTCAATTTTCTTGGTGTTGCTGTTGTGTTTTTGCTGCCTGCTTTGCCATGTCCTTTTATTTGTCATTGGCTTATGACTATAAAAAATATTTGCGCTCACTCTGTCTATCCATTTAATAAGCGACAGTGTGTGTGTGCGCGCGTGTGTGTGTGTGTGTGTGTGTTTATATTTTACCAATCGACTTTTCAAGGCTTGAGACTTTAATTTTCAGCCGAAGGCAGCATTTTTATTGCTGTTCCGTTTTATGCGTCTGCCACATTGAAACTTTCATGGAACTTTAAAAAACAATTTACAGATTTGGAAACTTGCGCGTATCTTTTGTTCATTTGGATCGCCTTTAATCTGTTGCTCATTTGATGGACACTCAATGCTCATTGTCTCTTTGATAGTATGTCTGTATGCAGACAGATAATATGTATATGTAAGTCCTTGAAAGCTCAAGTCTTATTTCATTGTTTGACACTCGACTGCACACTCCAACAAATCGTTTTTGAAGATGTGCAAATCATATTAAAATTTCCCTGCCATGCTTAAATTATAATTTGACGATTTAAATTTCAAATATTGTAATTGTATTATGATATTAATAGGCTTACTTAGTTGCCAGTGGAATATTAAATCGGAGCACGCGTAAGCTTAATCAATTGCACGCTTATATAATATGTACATTGTACATTTATATTTATTCAATCTATATAGTGTGCAGTCGTTGTCCAATCTGCACCGAAGGAAGTGCAATTAATGTTTTCGGGTCGGAGTGTAACCACAGGAAATGCCCAATTGAGGATACGAGTTCAGTTCACTTGCTCGCAATGTAGATAAACTTTACCCTAATTGCGCAATTATATCATTTGAATGTGTGTCAGCGCAATTTCCAATGCGAAACATGAAATTACACAAACTTCTACGAATTTCAGTGAAGATTAAATACCCTTCTTAGGAAATATTGCAATATGGTAGTCTAGTTTGGAGCTAGCTCTAGAATATAATTGTTAGTAGACTTATTTCTTTAGTTTATTTTTTTTAGTGTCTCTCATTTAAATAAATTTTTACTTTTAAATAAATTTTATCAAAATAGGGGCTTTTAGATATGAACGTGTAAAAGCAAAAAGCTTATTTGTCTATTTGAGTGCTGACTCATTGACATTTGATCCAAGAATAGTATTTAGAAACTTAAAAATTACAAAACTAATTAAACCGAGTTTTTGTACCCTGTTAAATTTAAAATGTTATTCATTACTTCCTTAAAGCTTTAAAGCAGTGATGTCCAGAATGTGTATTTTTTCATCCCACGGGATTGGAAAATATATTTTATTGTGTGTTCTTGATCACCACTCTTTAGGACTTAGATTTTTTTGTACGATTTTGTTATCCGTTTAAAGAGAAGATAGAAGAAATATTAAATTTATACGACTATTAACTAAAAAATGTTATTAACTATAAATAGTTTTTTAACTATTCGTCATATTGCACAGCAATATTCCCCTTTGTGGGTTTTTAAATATATAGTTATAATTATAGCTGCATTGCTCTGATATCAGCCAAAGAATACTCGATTGATCTAATTGAAGCCAAAATAAAAAAGCATTTCTGTTAAGTTTCAGCAATTTCATTCCAAAAGCTGGCCCACTAACACACAGTTCATCGTCCCGATTATAAATAGATATGCATTTTAGTATATACATATATGCACTTAACGGGGTCAGTAACGCCTTCAGTGTTGCACCTGCACATATTGTTGCAGGATGATAATATCCTTTGCAAAAGGGTATATATAAATAGGTGTGGAGCACCAACCGGGAATACCGCAATGCGAATACAATACAGAATGGAGAATGAGAATAAAGGGCACGGAGAAGTGGAATGAGAATGGGAAGTAAGCTAATTATTTTAATAGTGCCAATCAAGCCAATTTACACAGTGAGCGTCATGAGCCGTCAGGACAATTGTCATCAGCGTCAGCGCAACAGTTGATCCTCCTCTTTTCTTCCTCCTCCGCCTTTCGTCCTGCTCTCCTTTCACATCTATCTTTCCATCATATGGCAAGAGAGCGTGCAAATAATTGCATACTTTTCTGCATAAATGAACAGCGGGAAGCCGTGTGGATTGTGCCAACCTTTGCGAATACTCGTAGTACGCCAAATACTTGTAGTTATGGCACTCAAAGTAATTACATATCTTCACTCCTCGCTCCCGTTCCCAGTAACATTCCCAAACAAAATCGCAATCCCAGTCGACATCCTCTTATCAGTCCCATTTCCATTTCCATTTGGCTGTAACTATTCCCGTTCTCAGTCTCATTCTGTAGTGGTCGCTTGTAGGACTAGTTTTCAAAACAGCCTGAAAGTATGCAATAGTTTTTTTGTATCTGTATCGCGGGTATGCAGTACTTTTGCACCGACCAAAGCTTTAGATACGTCACAAATAGCATAACCTAAATGTATTATATTTATTAACTTTACGTCTATATTTTTTATGATTAAATTTTTGTAGTTTATTCTATGTATTTAGCATGCCGTTCTTATATGTATTTTAATGTTAAATGTACTTTGTTTGTTATGTAGAATTGTTAGCGCCATCTAGGGGTGAGGTTCATATTGGGCACAAAACAAATTGAAGATAAATGTATCCAAAAATGAACTTCAAAGATTTGACAGACCCTTGTGAATGTCAAGGATAGGAGAAAAGAGATTTCCGGAAAATAAGATTTCTTCTAGGCCCAACCATTTCTTCTCCTCATGGTCGTCAATCAGACAAGTTGTGCGTGATTAAGCTCCGCCTATTAATTAATTTTAGTTAAAAAAATTTAATAAAGATAAAGTGCAAAATAGTTAGTGTCATAAAGTGATTGCAGATTGCAAAAGCCTTTCTTGTGAGTATTAAATTCTTTTCTATTTAGTGGTTTTTGTTGATTCTGATTTGTCGTTTTTCATTGCATTTTAAGTGCACATTAATGGCCACATTGGCAGCTTAACAACAACAACGACCGGGAGAAACAAAAATTTATAAAATTTTCAACACAGTGCCTATTCCAATAAGGGTAAATATTTTAATTGAAAATCCGGTAATTCTTTGTAATTTTCCATTAATGTTCGATTTTGGTTTTATTTCAATTTCAAAATCAGAGTCGGCACTTAGGCTTGAATATAAAGCCCTTTTCTTGTCTTAATGCAGCCACACATGTAAAAAGCTTTTACATGAGCTTTTAAACTCAGCAATCAAAACAGCTGATCGTCATTGTGGAGTGTTCTTGCGAAGCGATGCAAGCCCACAATTGTGAGTGGAATAATTTGTGGAAATCTGTGCAGATGCGGCCAACGGAGTATATACATTTGGATTAAACTCGTTGTGCTCGGCGATCTGGCCCTGATTGTGTGTGCTGCTGTGCCTTTTTTCTCTGGGAACAACCAACCTCATCTCTACCTATGGATGACGTCGCCTGTCTAATATGTTTATGTTTGTGAATGTCATTTAGTGTAAAGTGATTGTTTCTTTTTGTTCAATTTTTGGGCCTTCAGCCACTACATGTTGAAACGCAAGATTTGTTAATTGTGAATTTGTGTATTTTTGAGCCAAAATATTGTATTGAAATTGAGTATATTAATTGTCAAGGTGGTATTATGTGAAATCAAAGAGAACCAATTAAGACAAATACCCCTGAAATTAATGTGATCAATTCAGTAGAATCAATTGGCATGAAGATGCATAGTTTGCGAGTACCATAATCATGGTTCAACATTAATGTTAAATAAATAAAATTTTGTTGTTTATATTTATATATTTTCTATTGAGCATAAAAGCTTTAAGCTTATATGCGCTGTAGCAGTGAGCTTTATGTCAGGCCACGCAAGCTCAGCTTAAATTCCACAGCTTTGCAGCAACACACACACACCCACACATATACCAGCTGAGAAAGATCTTTCTACGCGGGAAACATGCTGTAAGTGAGCTTTTGTTCTCTTTAATAATCTAATGCTGTTGCTGTAATCTATTGCGCGCAAAGCTTCTCTTTAGCGCGAGCATTTTTATTGCTGACCTTGACGAGTCTCTCTTAAAGCTGCTTCACAGCTGTTTAATGCTTTTGCTTATGCAAACTTAAAGATAAATATTTTCAATCTCAAGCATTGCCAAAGACTTGAAATAGATTTTGTTTATATTGCCATATATTAATTTATTTTCAATGAATGGAAAATAACAAAATATATATCGCAATATAATTAAATAATTTGTATAATTAACTATTTATATTTATAGTATTTTTCGTATATTTATATATAATTAAACTTATTATATTTATATGTACGTACATTCATTTATAAGCATAAATTAGTCCTACCTGAAGTTATACATATTTATACCCAAAAATTATTGCCATCATTCGCCACAAATTTGCGAAGTGAATGTCGAATATGAATTTGTTCTGTTGTTAATAATTTTCCGCGTTATGAATATCGTCCCATATAATGTTAATTATTATTAAAATGTTTATAATGTTTTCTATTTGCTAATTTGTCATTATTTTGGGAACCATGCAGCGTTTGGATGAGATAGGCTAGTTGACACAGGACTTCTTTTAGGGATCCTTATATTATTTTGGCTCTTTAGGATCATGGTTGGGAGGGCGATTGCACAAGTTAAGTGCAAATGTAAAGAAGAAGTCCGTTGACGATTGTAGATCCCATTACTGTCTCTTTTGTTTCCTCTCTGGTATCCATGGCATCCTTTCTTTCCTTGTGATCCCATTCCTTGTTCTTTTCCTTTCCCCTTTTTAAAAACAGTACGCGAATTTTAATAAGAAATTATAACAAGGAGCGAAGCAACTTAACGTGAAGGTTACAATAGAATACCCACACCCATCCGACCAGAAAGTAGCCGATAGCAAGCGCGTACTCCTTCGGTCCGTTATACGAACATCCGCTTCATTGCCCGAAGATTTTCCTTCGTTACTCGTTACAGTTATAATTATTTTATTTGGCGCCCAACGTGGGGCCAGGTTTAGCGTGCTTGTAAATCATGTAGATTTACAAATCGGAGCAACATGGTATTAAAAATATTATGATGCCCTAGGCTGACCTGACCTCGACTTAAAAAAAAAATATTTGATAAAGTCAAACAACACCAAACAAGCGATGCATATACATGCATTTGCTTATGACTTTGATATAATTTTGTTCATATCCTTCTATCTTTTCCTCCCTTTCCTCTCATGTCCTTGTTTTGAATACTGAGATGTTGGATGCCTTAATAGTTTCAATATAACTTTAAGCCCCGTCTTACTAATATTCAAAACTCATGTGCTATTGTGAGTTGTTCTGGACCTATACTAGTTTCAAAATAGCTGTATAGCCGAACACTAAGAACACATAGTTACGATATTCCCTTTGCGTATACTTTCATGTGGAGTCTAAGCTGGAAACAGGTTTATTCGTGGATGTGAGCTACGACCTGCCGCTAGACAGAAACATAAATAGTAGATGCACAAAACTAGCCATGAAGTCCTCTTTTAATTCACTCTTTTAAAGTAATTTCAGCAATGCTAAAATTAATACTGCAGGCTATTGCCGGAAGAATATAGTTCCCTTTTGCTGGTGCGTTTCTCTTGTCTATATTTCTTTCCTGGAACAATAACTTCTGCACTAAGGTGTTGATTGATGCATTGTTAAAAATTGCATTTCAATTTCAAATGCTATCCCTTTAATTTCGTTCTTCACAGCAAACAAACATTGTCGTGATCTTTGCGTGGGCACGAGTGTAAGTTAGTCCGTAAAACAACCACTCTCCGAATTTTAGTAGTAACGTCAATATTCGCTGGAAACAAGTTAGTGGCTTAGAGCTACTAGTACTTGCCGCTATATTTGAAATTACTAATACTAAGATTTCCTATTGTTTTTTTTCCCCTTTCTTGATCTAAATCGAATAGTAGTTGTCAACAAACTTTGTCTCGGATAAATGTTGTGTGGTTCCAAAAATTTGTTTGTTTATTATATATCGTTATATTTGTGAGTTCATTTTGTTAATTTATCGTGAGTGTATCTTGGTTATTTATCGTTTTCATCTTTCATATTAGTATATCGTACGTTAAGCCTGTAATAATAATACATTGAAATTATGCCGTTGAATAGAAGTAGTGACACTCCATATCAGAGACAAAGTAATGAAACTTTTTGTTGTGTATGCACAAAGGAAGTTGAATACCCTGCTCAACTATTGACTACGAGCTGTAATCATTATTTTCACCACTCTTGCTTCAACACACGAACTGGGAACCGAAAAGTCTGTCCAGTGTGTAGAACTGCACTTAGTAAATCAACCTTGAGTTTGTCCGAAGAGATAGCTACTGCTCAGAGATCTAGAGAACAAGCTAGATCGGTATCTGTGACCAGATCAAGGGCACGAGCACAGCAACAACAGCAAGTTCAGACTGCAAGTCAGCAGAATAACTCAGAAATGAGTCAGCAGGATACACAAGGCGATTCAGCTGTGACTACAGATCCAGCTGCGTCTACTTCTGCAGCTCCAGTTGCAAGTTTACAACAAAGTATTGCGGAAGCCGTTTCAGCTGCGCTAGCTCAGCACACTCAAATATTAGCCCAGGCAATTGAAACAGGATTTCAAAGACTGACACTTCAAGCGTCAGTTCCTCCTACAGCTGATAGAGACCAGTTTGCTAACAGGCAGTCTTCTCCAGCTAGACAACATCAATCTTTTGAGCAACTGTTCAGAGTGCCTAATAGAGACGGAGTAGATATGCCAAATCGAACACCCAATACTCAGAACAGTCATTCATTTCCGCCAGAGTCCCAACAATCCCAGAATTTGCGCCCTGACAGGATAAGTCAGATAATTTCTAACTGGAAGTTGCGATTTTCAGGACATTCCTCAATAGCAGTCGATGATTTTTTGTACCGCGTCGAAGCTCTGACTAATCAAACGCTAGAGGGTAATTTTGAATTGCTAGCAAGGTATGCGAGCAATCTTTTCGAGGGTAGCGCTAGTGAGTGGTACTGGAGGTATCACAGAAGTGTGTCAGTTGTCCGATGGATTGATCTATGTATCGCTATCAGATCTCAGTTTGCAGATGGACGAACAGATCTAGAGATTCGAACAGCTATTTCACAACGAAAGCAAAAGCCGAGCGAAACATTTGACAACTTCTACGAAGGTATTGTTGCTCTAGCTGATAGGCTTGATCAGCCCATGACTGAACAGTCTTTGCTAGAAGCACTACGAGCGAATTTGTTGACTGAAATACAGCATGAGCTCTTGTATGTGCCAATCCACAACATCGTACAGTTACGACAATTTGTACGCAAGCGGGAGAGATTCTTGCAAAACTCTATAAAGCCCACTCCTTCAAATAGACGTTTTATTCCACGACCACACGTTAGCGAAGTTTCTGTGCAATCAGAAATAGCCACAGAGTCAGAGAGCGAAGAAGTGGAAACGTTTGATGTGGAGGCAGTTTCTCTTTCCTGTTGGAATTGTGGCAAGCAAGGCCATCCCTATCAGGAATGCGAAGCAGAGCGCACAGTGTTCTGCTATGGTTGTGGCAAGCGTGATACGTACAAGCCGTCGTGTCGCAAATGTGCCTTGTCAAAAAACGGCCCGACTCGTGCACTATTAATGAGTGCACACAAACGGCTATCGAAAGCCACGAACACAGAGTAACTTATGCTGATTCAAGTTCTCTCGCAAATAATCCAGATTTGACCCAAATCCCAGCTAGCTCTTTACGTAAGCGTGAGCAGAATCAGTCTATTTCTTGTCCAGACCTAAAACCTAAAACTCGTGATCATAAACGCAGAGATGCACATCGTAAACGGTGCAAGGATATCCGCAAAGCAATCATATCTTCTGTAGTAGATAACAGCAAAGATTTGCGACCGTATGCTAAAGTCATGATATTTGGCAGGAGTATCAGTGGACTAATGGACACTGGTGCCTCAATAAGCTGTATAGGGGGAAACTTTGCTCAAGAACTGGCACAATCTCACACTGACTTTAAGCCGATGCATGCATTTGTTCGCACTGCAGATGGAAAGGGCCAAGACATTTTAGGTAGAATTTCCACATCAGTTTGTTTTCGCGGTGAGACAAAACGATTATGTATTTATCTTGTACCGTCTTTAGCGCAAGAGTTGTATCTAGGCATCGATTTTTGGAGAAGTTTTAACTTATTGCCATTGTTTTTATTGACCAAAGAAACTACAAACAAGTTGGCAGACCTAAAAGTCGAGGATCCGTTGCAGGTACCGTTGGCTGAGATACAGCAGAAATAGGTAATAAGAACAATGAATCCTTCCATATATAGCATGTCCTCCAAGCGAGTACCACCCTTTGGTAGTTCAACACCAAAGTGTGATTTTGGCAGGGGGGATTGTAGTGGTCGCTTGTAGGACTAGTTTTCAAAACAGCCTGAAAGTATGCAATAGTTTTTTTGTATCTGTATCGCGGGTATGCAGTACTTTTGCACCGACCAAAGCTTTAGATACGTCACAAATAGCATAACCTAAATGTATTATATTTATTAACTTTACGTCTATATTTTTTATGATTAAATTTTTGTAGTTTATTCTATGTATTTAGCATGCCGTTCTTATATGTATTTTAATGTTAAATGTACTTTGTTTGTTATGTAGAATTGTTAGCGCCATCTAGGGGTGAGGTTCATATTGGGCACAAAACAAATTGAAGATAAATGTATCCAAAAATGAACTTCAAAGATTTGACAGACCCTTGTGAATGTCAAGGATAGGAGAAAAGAGATTTCCGGAAAATAAGATTTCTTCTAGGCCCAACCATTTCTTCTCCTCATGGTCGTCAATCAGACAAGTTGTGCGTGATTAAGCTCCGCCTATTAATTAATTTTAGTTAAAAAAATTTAATAAAGATAAAGTGCAAAATAGTTAGTGTCATAAAGTGATTGCAGATTGCAAAAGCCTTTCTTGTGAGTATTAAATTCTTTTCTATTTAGTGGTTTTTGTTGATTCTGATTTGTCGTTTTTCATTGCATTTTAAGTGCACATTAATGGCCACATTGGCAGCTTAACAACAACAACGACCGGGAGAAACAAAAATTTATAAAATTTTCAACACAGTGCCTATTCCAATAAGGGTAAATATTTTAATTGAAAATCCGGTAATTCTTTGTAATTTTCCATTAATGTTCGATTTTGGTTTTATTTCAATTTCAAAATCAGAGTCGGCACTTAGGCTTGAATATAAAGCCCTTTTCTTGTCTTAATGCAGCCACACATGTAAAAAGCTTTTACATGAGCTTTTAAACTCAGCAATCAAAACAGCTGATCGTCATTGTGGAGTGTTCTTGCGAAGCGATGCAAGCCCACAATTGTGAGTGGAATAATTTGTGGAAATCTGTGCAGATGCGGCCAACGGAGTATATACATTTGGATTAAACTCGTTGTGCTCGGCGATCTGGCCCTGATTGTGTGTGCTGCTGTGCCTTTTTCTCTGGGAACAACCAACCTCATCTCTACCTATGGATGACGTCGCCTGTCTAATATGTTTATGTTTGTGAATGTCATTTAGTGTAAAGTGATTGTTTCTTTTTGTTCAATTTTTGGGCCTTCAGCCACTACATGTTGAAACGCAAGATTTGTTAATTGTGAATTTGTGTATTTTTGAGCCAAAATATTGTATTGAAATTGAGTATATTAATTGTCAAGGTGGTATTATGTGAAATCAAAGAGAACCAATTAAGACAAATACCCCTGAAATTAATGTGATCAATTCAGTAGAATCAATTGGCATGAAGATGCATAGTTTGCGAGTACCATAATCATGGTTCAACATTAATGTTAAATAAATAAAATTTTGTTGTTTATATTTATATATTTTCTATTGAGCATAAAAGCTTTAAGCTTATATGCGCTGTAGCAGTGAGCTTTATGTCAGGCCACGCAAGCTCAGCTTAAATTCCACAGCTTTGCAGCAACACACACACACCCACACATATACCAGCTGAGAAAGATCTTTCTACGCGGGAAACATGCTGTAAGTGAGCTTTTGTTCTCTTTAATAATCTAATGCTGTTGCTGTAATCTATTGCGCGCAAAGCTTCTCTTTAGCGCGAGCATTTTTATTGCTGACCTTGACGAGTCTCTCTTAAAGCTGCTTCACAGCTGTTTAATGCTTTTGCTTATGCAAACTTAAAGATAAATATTTTCAATCTCAAGCATTGCCAAAGACTTGAAATAGATTTTGTTTATATTGCCATATATTAATTTATTTTCAATGAATGGAAAATAACAAAATATATATCGCAATATAATTAAATAATTTGTATAATTAACTATTTATATTTATAGTATTTTTCGTATATTTATATATAATTAAACTTATTATATTTATATGTACGTACATTCATTTATAAGCATAAATTAGTCCTACCTGAAGTTATACATATTTATACCCAAAAATTATTGCCATCATTCGCCTCAAATTTGCGAAGTGAATGTCGAATATGAATTTGTTCTGTTGTTAATAATTTTCCGCGTTATGAATATCGTCCCATATAATGTTAATTATTATTAAAATGTTTATAATGTTTTCTATTTGCTAATTTGTCATTATTTTGGGAACCATGCAGCGTTTGGATGAGATAGGCTAGTTGACACAGGACTTCTTTTAGGGATCCTTATATTATTTTGGCTCTTTAGGATCATGGTTGGGAGGGCGATTGCACAAGTTAAGTGCAAATGTAAAGAAGAAGTCCGTTGACGATTGTAGATCCCATTACTGTCTCTTTTGTTTCCTCTCTGGTATCCATGGCATCCTTTCTTTCCTTGTGATCCCATTCCTTGTTCTTTTCCTTTCCCCTTTTCAAAAACAGTACGCGAATTTTAATAAGAAATTATAACAAGGAGCGAAGCAACTTAACGTGAAGGTTACAATAGAATACCCACACCCATCCGACCAGAAAGTAGCCGATAGCAAGCGCGTACTCCTTCGGTCCGTTATACGAACATCCGCTTCATTGCCCGAAGATTTTCCTTCGTTACTCGTTACAATTCTCATCCTTATTCTTAGACTTAGACTTTTGGTCTGCTTAACGCCGAGCCCTAAACGGAAATTGATTTTGCAAGCCGTTGGCTGATCAACTCCTGCACAACATTCACAGCAATTTAAGCATTGATTTTCCTATGCCCTTCAGAAATGTGGAGTCTCAACATTTTCCAACTTCGTTAGGCATGTACACGTTTTTTTATTTTTTTTATATATGACGGGAAATATTTATTTTTGCGTTTCATTCCTGAGAACTTAAAAACACATGTTTGACTACATTTACGGGGGCAATCGAACCCAGTTTTTCAAACTGAAAGTTCTATTTATGTGACAGGTCGGCGACTCTAACCAGTGAGCCACGTACACGTACATGGTACAAAATTGTGCTAAATGTTTACTGTACACAGTTTTAATTAATTTGTTTATTTTTAAACTTTTCTTTTTTATTATTATTTTTTTTATATATTATTAATTACGAAGCAAAGATACTGCCGTCTTGAATTGGATTACAAATACAAGTAAAGTAACAACAATTGAAGTAGAATATAAGTATTAAAAAAATATATTAGACTAAACGTAACAAAAACTAAAGCTAATTGCTTCTATTCACAGCGTTATTAGAACATGATTCTAGATAGAAAAAATTAAAACATGGAGAAAACTTCTAAATAAAGAATTAATTTATAACGTTTATAACATGTCTTTTATAAACTCATTCCAGAAATACATGTTGAACTTGCAAATATATCACAGATAACAATTGGATGTAATGTACATTAAAAACTGTGTAACTCATGCACTTATAATATATTTCATTTGGTGTCTATATGCACATTTCACTTTATATTTTTGCATACTCTTATTTTATTCTTGTGCTCATCGGGTTATTCGAGTTTTTAAAAGGTTTAATGGTATTTCAAAGATATTTAACTTGGAATATAAGTGAAACTTTTATGAAACTATGAGATATTGATTACAATAAGGTTTTTGCAATATCGTGTTATTTATCTAGAATAATTATGAATTTGTTTTAGAAGTATACAGGTGTATATTCTAAAATTGATGTTCATACTATATAAACGAAGAGATAGCGCATTTAAAATTCGTTTTAGCTGCTCGTCTCGTTTTATTTGATTTTGCTACTTTGGCTTTGCCTTTCTGCTTCTTTATTGAGTAACAAGACAACTATAAAAGCGCAAAAGACGAAGACGTTGTTGGGTGGCTTGCACAGTGGGTGACATCTTCTTCTTCTTCTTCTTTGGTGGGTCTTTGGGCGCCTCTACAAATTGACAAGTTTCAACTCGAGTGTGCAGTCAAAGACCATTGGCAAAGGCGTCGAGTTTGTGTGTTGTCTGTGTCTGTGTCGATGTCTATGTCTGTGTGGACGTCGTTGTCGTTGTCGTTGTCTATGCGGGCAACGGCTGCTAGTAAATGTTGAGCTCAATGCTGCAACGCCTTGTGGCGCGCCCACTGCTGCAGTGGCAGCTCTTTTTGCTCCTTCGACTGCTTTGCTCAGTTGTTGGGTCTGTGCCTGACGCCCATCGTCGGTCATTGACTCGCTGGCACGCTGCAATTTTCAACAAATCAGGCCCCATAGCACCACCCAACCACCCAATCACCCAACGGACGCCGACCAATTGTCAATGGCAACAAAAATTCAAAGCGACATGAATTTTATACGAGAATCGTTGGAGTTGGATGGTTGAAACGATACCGAAAACAGCTGTTGGCTATGCTCGGAATTGATTTTGGTCAATGGCCTGTGGCCAGGCCAATAACATCACTTACTGACTGGCTGACTGACTGACTAAGTTACTCACTGAGTTATTCATAATCAAAGACCAAATATCAGAAAGTTGTTACTGTTGAATTGTTTAACGGTGCGTATGATTAATCTCAGTACAGGGCAACTTTTTAGCATTTTAACAAATGGTTCAAAAAATGTGCCACACCCCAAATGGGCAACACTCATAGAAAGCACACATTGCGGACGAAATAACTTGCCTAATTGCAAATTAGCACAAAAATTGAAATCGCAATTGAAATGCCTGACAGTCTCATGGGCACTGCGCACTAATTGCCGACCCGTCTCCAGAGACACACAGGCATATTGATTTTTGCGGTTGAGGTCTTACGTCCCGGCAGACCTCGAAAGACAATGTGCGAATCCCCAAATCGTCGACGAATGCCGATCACAATCTGTGTTTGACATCGTCCGGGAGTCCCAGTAATTTGCATAGCTCTTTATGTTCCCTGCCTTCAATTCTATGACAATTCTCTTGTCCTGAGTTTGTGTTGTGGAGAAACCCGTCAGGTCAAACTAACAAAAACCTCGGAAATAAAATGATTACAGATGTCTGGATGTCATGCATTAACATTATGTTATGACTATAAAAAATAAAGACATTTAACAAGTATAGACAAAGGAAACAATGAAAGAGAGTGATGGAAAGAAAATGAAAGAAACTGAAAATTAAACGTTTTCTTAGCTTAGATAACTTTAACAGTGTGTAAGCTAACAGCTGTTATCCTCACATTAACATTTTTTCGTCAAAATTTAATAAATAGCTCTGCAGATAAACTTATTTAACAGTTTTCATTAAATGACTGTCTACCAACTGGAACTCACTTAACAGAAAGAGAGAGAGAAAGAGAGAGAGAGAGAGAGAGTAAATTAGTGAGAAAAAAAGACAACATGTCGCACATTTGGTGATAGAAGGGTAATAATTCAAATTAAATTGAAAGAATAGAGTATGTTAGTATAAAATTAACAGTGGTGTAGATCACATTATCTAGAATACCCAAGCTAAAATTAATTAACAGAGCAGTAATGTTTTCTCTTCAGCTGTTAAGTAACATTTACATTTAATACACATTTAAAAGTCAAATCCATACAACTCGAGACACAATTTGGAATAAAAGCTTGATAAAAGAAATCCATTTTGCAAGCATTGTACAAGATTTCAGGGCATAAAGCATAAGCAACTGGCGGATGACAGCCAAGTCAAAAGAGTATTTGATATTTGACATGCCTATTCTTGTATTGTCCTGCATTGTCTTGGCTCAGCAACAAACTGACTGACAGACTGACTGACTGACTGTAAGTGATTCAGTGTAAGGTTTAGCGTCGACTAAACTCGACTCTTGACCCGGGACTGGGTTACCTTGACTTGGTTTCTAGCTCGCAGCTCGCAGCTCGTAGTTCGCAGCTTGTTTTCAATGCGCTGACGCTTCGATATCCTTGAACTTTGGTGGCCGCTGCGGGGCTGCAGACGTTTGTTTACACATCGGTGCGAATACTTTTCGCATAGGCTGTGAAACGTTCTGTTTGTTTGTTTGTTTTCGCTTTTGTGTTTTGGGGCGTAAAACGACGAATGTCGAGCACATTTGCATTTTTTTGGGGTCAGTCAGCAATAACAAAACGCCACGCACGAAGTATTTGACATGAGGCGCCAAGTACGAGGCGTGAGGCATGTGGCAGGATGCAGGAAGGAAGCATGGGGAAGGAAGATAGAATAGGGAGAGTGCTGAGTGCTGCTGCAATCTCATTTAAATTTTTATCTGTTCCGCTCAAGGATTAGAGCCGGCTACATGAGTCACCAATTTGTCAGATTAAAAAGACGCGACATAATAAATGTACCAAATTAATTGCCAGGCAAGGGCAAAAGTAAAGCCTGTACCTAATAAATTGCTATTAAAAATGAAGTGCCCCATTTTAAGTGTAAAATGGAGAACGCAAAATGCGACTGAAAATTAACGATGCCAACGACGACAACGATAATAAAGACAACAACGATGGCTACGACGAGCCCATGGTTACAATGTGTTAATTTTATTCCATTCCATTTAAAATGCCGCCCAGCATACGATGCGTATGCGTAATGTGCTAAAGTACGCAATCACATTGACAATGACACACAGCAAGTAAATGAATGACTGAACAAAATCTCAGCACAAGTCAAATAAATAATCTTTGCAACAAGTTCCAGCACTGAGTACGACATCAATCATTTATGTAACTAACAACACTTGTACTCTTAACCAAGTGGCTCTCTAAGCCACACACTTAAAACTTTACGAGTAAGGATTCATTTATAAATGGACACACATCCGAGTTTTATACGAGCTAAGTTGACTTTCTCATTCATTTTCTTTAAAGTGAGTGTCATAATCATTGTCACGGCTATTACACTTGCAGGGAGACGCAATGTGAAAGCTGAAATGAGAAGCTATTACAAATTGTGCATTAACAATGAAAAGGGAAAAGTGAACTGAGGTCAGAAAAAGCGAAAGTTGTTTGACTAATGAGAGAAAGAAAGTAAATGTTGCGACGAGAAAAGCAATAAAATAGCAACAGATGCACTAATTTATAAGAGACTAGAGGGCTCTGACCCCTGCTCGCTTCGCTCGCAACATTGTCTTTAGTTGCCCGGTTTAACAAATTTATATAATATAATATAACATTTTCTTTTAAAAAAACGGAAATATTTAAGTTCAGCTGTCCGATGCCTTAATGTTTTTTCCTTGCAATTGAACTTTGGCTAAAAAGTCGGATTTAGTGATTGGGCGGGAAAAATCCAGATTTGGCGGGAAAAAGCTAAATTTGGCGGAAAAAAGCTACATTTGACGGAAAAAAGCTAAATTTAGCGAATTAGTCCAAATTTAGCGAATTGGTTCAAATTTAGCAAGAAGAGTTAATCTAAGAGTTTTGTTGGGATATCTCCGATTGCATTCGATTGTTCCTATTTCAGCTATATGATATAGTCATCCGACTTTAGCCAAATTTGGTCAGTATATAAGAAACAGTATCAAAAAAACAATCTGCGAGTTTGGTTGAGATATTCTAAGAAACAAAAAAGTTTTACATACTGAAGGTTATTTTCATCCGATTGTTACTATGGCAGCTGTATGATATTGTCACCCGACTTTGACCAACTTTGGTCAGAATGTAAGAGACAATACCAAACATACAATCTGTGAGTTTGGTTGAGATATCTTAAGAATCAAAAAAGTTTTTTTTACCAAGCAATTCCGTGACCTTTGACCCCGATTTAACAAACTTAGAGGTCGAATTTCGCAAAACGCCGTCTGATTGCACGATGAAACTATCTCATCTATGTTGTGTGCAAATTTCAGCTTTCTATCTTTTACCGTTTGGGCAACACGTTGATTCTCAGTCAGTCAGTCAGTCAGTCAGTCAGGACAAAGAATTTTATATATATAGATGTAGATATATAAGAGAAGCAAGTTCTAAAGTAGAGTGCAAAGTAATTTAAAGAAGCCATCAATACAGCGGCAGTATTCATACAGACGCGGAAAGCAAATAAGAGAAGCAATGACAGGAGCAAGCAATAAGCTTACGAAGTACTAAGCGCTTAAGAAATGTGGGAAGTACTTTTTAGAGAACTGAGAAGTTATAAAAGCAATGTTGGACTGAAAAAAAAAATGAATGAAACGAGTAGAGAAGCAATAAAACCTTAGAATCAGCGCTTAAAATAATGAATAAAGCATAAATTTATCGGGGAGATAACATGTCCAAGTAAGTAAATAAATGTGAGCAATTACTGATTTTGAGACAACGAGAGAATTCTGGCTGATAGAAATTTTTATTAATTTATTAAATTACTTATATAACATATTTTTTCCTCGATTTTTTAAAAACAATGTTTTGATGCAAAAAGTTTCTCTAAACAATTTAAATAGTGACTGCAAAAAGAAATTTTCAAATATCTCTTCGCTAGTATTTTTAATAATTTTTTGAAAATGGCGAAAAAGGCCCTTTTTGTGTGAAAATGAGGAAAAAGCGCCTTTTTTGCCATTTTCAAAAAATTATTAAAAATACTAGCGAAGAGATATTTGAAAATTTCTTTTTGCAGTCACTATTTAAATTGTTTAGAGAAACTTTTTGCATCAAAACATTGTTTTTAAAAAATCAAGGAAAAAAGTTGAAAAATTAGACGTTTACAAAAATTCGAAAATTTCAATGGGTATATAATGGGTTAAGAAAAATTTTATGTCATTCAAACGGTATTCGAATGACCTTTCCATTGATGCCAAACTTTGCATAAATGAAGTTCAAACTTTGAGTAGAATTAACTTTAAATGGTGCCAAAATACTTATGCCGGGGACTGTAATATTTACTTTAAGTAATTAAAAACAGGTATAAAATACCCGTTACTTAAAAAATAAGTAAAAGGGGATATTGTATTCGTTGAAATGTATGTAACAGGAAGAAGAAAGCATCTTCGACCATATAAGGTATATATATTCTTGATCAGCATCAACAGCCGAGTCTATATAGCCATGTCCGTCTGTCCGTCAGTCTGTCCGTGTGAGGGCCTAGATTTTAGAGACTAAAAGAGCTAGAGCAACCAAATTTGGCACTCGGACTTCTATGTTATAAGCCCCACGCATATTTATCAAGTTTGTTTCAAATTTTCGGCACGCCTCTTTCCACCTCCGTAAATTGCGAAAAGCACCCACACGCACAGTTTTCAAGATATTCAAATGTTTTTACTTATTGACGTTAACTACTATTATTACCTTTCATACTACTAAATCGTAACAAGACCGGACAAATAGAAAGGTGGTATGTTTCAGCAATTTAAGTGCCTAAAAGCATGCAATAAAAAATATTTTCAATTTACTTGAATAAGTAAAGGGTATCCTATAGTCGGGAGCTCGCCTATAGCCTTTCCCACTTGTTTTATGCTTAAAATTTTAGTCTGCAGAGTCTAATAAAGTTTTTTAAATAAATTATTAGCTGCATTTTTTGCAATAGCCTTTATATTCGACTAGCAAATTGCAGCATTAAAGGTTTAATTTTAACAGCTTCTTTGTAGCTTTAGTTAAATTTAAAATTAAAAAGCATTTTAAAATTTGTTATAAAGTCGGCGGTAGAAAATGAAATAATGAGCATTACCAGGACAGCCGCAGGGCTGCCAACCCTTTCCAAATGGGGCAACCCTTTCCAAATGGGGCAACCCTTTAATCCACCCAAAACCAGAATTCGTGCGCTGACTATTGATGAAGTTCAAGTCGCGCAATTGAAAACAGGCGGCGCGTGCGGTCCAAACTCAATGGCTTCTTCAATTCGTGAGCCACTTTGACTTGCGGTCGAAATTTACACCTGCGCACTGTTTTCGGGTCCTGGAAAGGAGCAGTAAAAGCGGGCAAGGGCTTTTCGAATGACAAAAGCAGCTAAAAGGGGCACTTAACTTAAGGTAGAATGAAGGCTTGAAGGCTCTTCAAATTTAACGGCTTTTCGCGGGTGTTTTCAAAAGCGCAATCTCCTCAATTTCGCCAGAATTCTATAAATACTTTTAAAAAACTTACAGTTTCTTAAAAAATACTTTTAATAAACTAGTTTTTATATCATTCTCGAAATGTTTCAAGTCTCGTTCGCATAATAAGTTATGATTTTTTCTGGAATTTGATGTTGATTATACCATTTAAGCTGGTTGACTTTAGTGGGTCGGCTTTGGAACCAATTTTAAGTCCATCAAATGCTGTCAGACTCCATTTTTTAATGCCGTAACGCTGTTTTTCATTAAGTTTAATGAGTTCATTTGAATTTGAATGGATAGTGGGGGGCAACAAAATGGAATTGCGAAGGAAAAAGGGTTAAGGGTGGGAGAAGGGAAGGTTAAGGAGTCAAACGAGTCGAGACGAAGCAGAACTTAAGCAAAGCGGACAATTTGCGTATGGCAATTTTAAAAGGCTTGAAATTGAAGCAAGGCTACAGGCTAATTGACAGCCCGCCAGACCAATTTTGGGTCCCTATGAGTGTCCTTCCCTTCACGCCTCCCTCCCCCTCCGACACGCACCACCCTGAGGCGAAAGGCGGCAGAGAATTTTAGGTGGAACATTCAGCCAGGCAGCCGTTTCAACCAGTTGCCAGCTGCCATGAGACTAATTCAATTAGCGTCGCTAATTTCGGCTCTATTAGCTGACAAGCTGCCGTTTGTCGTTCGATGTGCGATACGATACTTTTGGCGAGCACTGTGGAAAATGGCAGCACTCAACACTTTTCCCGCTCGATTGCCTACCAATCTAATAAGTCAACTGATGATAAATACCGTAGCCCAATGTGAGCACCCAAGTACAAAGATGTCAACTATCTCAAAAAATACTCACAATTGTTAATCAAATAACGACCTCATTTTACAAAAAAAAAAACTGATTTTAGATTCTCAATCTTTGGTCATTTGAGTAATATTTTTCACAAAGAAAGGTTTCATTTTAAAAAATATTCCACCGTAGTTGACTTTAAGGATGAGGTTGAAGATGGAGTTATATTTTTTTTAAATGTATCCTATTTATTTATATGTTATGTACTTGTAAATTTAATGTTGCTCAATAATCTTCAGTTCAACTAATTAAGATACAGGCATGTAAATACTTTACCAGACATATCAGATCAAAATAAAGAGGATCTTTAACCCTGGAAATCAAAGGATCTTTAACCCTGGTGATCAAAATTTTTAAAATACAATGATACAACACTATCTCATTCAATTATCCCAGGGTTAAGGTGATCAAAATTTTTAAAATACAATGATACAATACTATCTCATTCAATTATTGATTTTGGCAAATTTTTAGAAAATAATAACAATAATAATAATACTTAATGGTTAGTAGATAAATAAAATTATAATAATTGTTTTTGAAGAGTCAAATTTATGTTTTAGAGAGAACTTCAATAAATTAGCTCTATACACAAACTGACCAATTTCAACAACGCTTTTTCAATTGTCTTTTCACGAATATTTCTCTGAGAATAAATGGAACAAATTAATATTTCAGACACTTGTCAAAGTCTCTTATTTACAATACTAGATAACATGATATCGATATCTTTATGTTCATATATTATAGCGGTAAATAATAAATAGCTGTAAAAATATGAATGCGTGTAAACATGTTTATTTTGTAATATAACATGTAGTAACGAGTCTGTTGGTAAATAAATTGTTGTCAAAAATGTCTGCGACAACATTTTCCACATTTTTAATTGCCAACAGCCAACAGCAACAGGCATTTAAATTGCAATAACAACAACCACAGCATCTGCTAAAATAGCAGCAACAACAACAGCAATTGAGGCAACAACAACCAAAAATTATTTACCCGTTTTACACGCACGCACAGCAAAAAGTTCCACATGCTAAACTTTTGACTCAGTTTCTTTCGATACCCTGTGGTCTTAAGGACACGAAAAGAGTATATTAAAAAGTTGGAAAAGTATGTAATTGATAGAAGCAGCAAATGTTGAATGTTGCATAATAAAATACAAACGTGGACGCAATAACAAGAACAGCTAAAGTCGAAACTTAATTCGTTAAAAAAAATGTGTGTCAAAATAGAAAAAATTTGTCCATATTATATTTTAGAAGTTCACAAATCAAGCTATTTATTTCTAAAAAATATGTATTCTCTTATGCTATATAATAAAAAAGGGAACAACGAATTAAACATTCCTTTAGCAGCTTTAACAATTTTTTGGGGTGTTAAAATTTAATATGAAAAAATTCCATTACTTTTCAGACGATTTTGATACATCGGGACTCCATAGAAGCTACAAGAACGTCAAACATCTAAAATACTTTTATAAATTAAAATTCTGAAATTGATAACTAAAATAAATTCTGAATAAATCTAAAATTTATAAAGTTGTGTGGTCTGATGGTTGTAAAAAAAATTTAAATGATCCAACAAGGTGCAAGTATTGGGAAAACCCAATTAGCGCCGTTTTTCAATGTACATATACATTTTATTTTACATATAGTTTTAAATTTGACATTAATTTCTATAAGTTTTACTTCAAAGTCTCTTTTTAATAGTTATCAAACACCTTATTTAGACATTGAAAATCATGACCTTTATATTGGTAAAACTATTGGCATGAGTTTCAGTATACATATATAGAGGTCAAATATGAATAAGTATTACAGTTACTATTAGTATTCGTATCGCTTTAATACCAACGATTCCACTATGGTAAAATCCTGATATAAAATCTAAATATATAGCTAGAGGCTTAAAATTGACATGACATGAAGCTTAGTTATAATATTAAAAAATATATAATTTGTTTTGTTTCTTAATTGGACCTTGTATTCATCCCAACCTTCCTCCCCGACTAAGAAAAAAAGTAAAAAATGTTTTTCAAGCTTAAATATAAAGCAATTTATTTTAAAATTTGCATGTTTATTGATTAGACTTAAATAACATAGAATTAACAAATTAGTTTGTTTTTTAATTGAGCATGTTTTCACCTCGCTCTCTACCTAAATCTGAGAAAAGTCAGCCAAAATTCCCACATACAACATTCACGAAAATTAACAAAATCGAACAAAAAGGATTATTAACATCTGATTCTAGATGGTTTAGTTAATAACCTTTACTCAAAACTCTCGTACTGTTTTGTGATGTACTAATGTAGATCTTAACGGAACAGTAACACGTTTGTTAGTTTTTAGCTAAAAATACACTTGAACAACACAGTAGACTATTGCACAACAAACCACAAAAAATAAAAATCTTTGCAACAAGCGTTTTTAAAATGCCTTTATCAACTTTGTTCATATTTATAATTTTTTTAATATTCCCTACATAACACACACAATTCGTTTTGAAAGTTGCAATTATTTTTCCCGCACTTTTCAGTTCATATGTCAACGCTCAATAAGCTGACTTTGAGCGCGCTTAAAATATTAATGGTAGTCACGAAAAGTCTAAAAAAATTATTTTTGTTTGCCTTGTAGTTTTTCGATTTAGGAAATACAAACATTTTTAACAAATTTTAGTTAATGCCAAACTATTGGACTTTTTTACCACAGTGGATTCTTGCAAGACTTCCAGTCATAAAACGAATAAAATGTGTGCTTCAAGGAAAAAGGGTATTTCTAGTTTCGTTCAACAATTCCAAATACTATACGTTTTCCGTTTTTCTCATTAAGAAAATTTCATAAGGTAGACGTGCGTGCATATAAGAGAGTTTTATGATGCGTTCTCTCTGTCTGTTGGTTCCCAGGGAGAAGGAGGTGGAGGCAAAAGAGAAGGAGAAGGGGGGGTTTGGTAAGCGTAGGCGCAGGCACGCGTCCATGTTTGCTCCTATGGGGAACCAGAAAACGGAAGGACAAAGCGTTCGGAGGGGCACAGGGAAAAGGGAAGTAGAAGGGGAGAGGAAGGAAGAAGCGATACTTTGGTAGGGGCAGTGGAAACACACGTGCTGCAGCGAATCGATTAAATTTCCTTAATGCCAAACCATAAATTTTCAGTTGTTTTACCATTGTCAACGACCTTTCAACCCAAAACACACACAGTAGACAGACAGAGAAAGAGAGGGAGAGAGAGGGGGAGAGAGAGAGAGACAGAGAGAGACTGTTACCGAAAAACGAAAATAAAATAAAATAAAATTATGTCTAACATCGCATACATAGTCGAGTTCAGTTGACTTTTTGTCAGAGTAAAGTGCCGGCATTATATAAGCATATCAGTATGTGTGTCATTTGTGTATATCTGTCTGTGTGTGTTTGTGTGAATAACAGTTATACTTTTTTTTTGTTTCATTTCATTTCATTTCATTTTTTTAGTCGCTGTTTGCCTTTTTCGTTTCTTAAGGCGCTTGCTTTGCCATTTTTATTATGTTGCCCAGCGAAATGAGAGATTTGTGCGGAGATTTACGCGCTACACAATAATGAACTTGTGTAAATTTATGTGCATTACAAGCACTCATAAACACACACACACACACTCACACACACATATGAAGATTGGTATACAAATCTTGAGCCTAGTGTCTCATGTGAAGTCTCCTCCTCTTTCGACTAAGTAACTAATGCCATTAGCTGCTTAGTTTTTGGACTCAGCCTCGTTCCGGGCATTTTCTGTTACTTCCAAGCTCCCCCTCTCCCCCTATCTTTCTCACTCTACCTTTCCCTTCTTTTCTCTCTCTGGCGTTGGCATTTTTATTGCTGCATTCCTCAAAGCAACATCAAAGTATCTGTGCGAAATCTGTGCTTAAGTCGACTTTGGCTACTATCTGCACAACTAGTGAATGATAGAGGCACAACCACAACCTCACAGATACAGATACAGACACAGACACACACATACCACATAGACTCGTACGAAAATATGTAGTTGTAGCAAATGTAACATTTGGGTGTGTAATCTCGCCATCTGGCTCTATTAATTTGTCACAATGTTGAGGCAGTTGCTGGATTCTACAAAGGAGCTGTTGCTCCTTGCCGAAGAAAATTGAAAATGAGAAAATAAATGAGAACACATCTATCGAACCGACCAGAAAATAAGTCGATTAGCCTTTTATTCAATTTATTTTCCTAATCGCTTTTTTGCCCACAAAATTTCCGTAATGGAATTCACACTCTATACTTTAATTGTTGACTTTATCAACGCACAACACTTTTCAATTCCTTTCGGTTCCGATAAAAACACTTTGAATAATATATATTTTTTGCTTATGTTTTAAATTTTTTTTGTATTGAATTGAATTCACATTTTTTAAATAGATGGTCAAATATTGAATAAGTATTATAAAAATTTAAATAAACTGAAAATGGATTTTTTTTTAAATTTTTAATTAAAAATTACATAAATTAGATTTTTTAACCTTGTCGATCACGCAAAATCTAGCTTTTTCTCTGCCAAAAAGTAATTTTATAAAACCAAATCTGGTATTCTTCCGAAAAATCAGTCTTTTTTTCCCCAAGAATATTAATTTTCCACTTAAATTCTGGTTTTTGAGTTATTCCACCAAATATTATGATATTATTTGGCACATTTGATGCATTTGTGAAGCGTCTCATTTGTTCAGCTGAGCGCTAAGAGTTATGCTATAATTTCTATACTTTTTAGAGCTTGCTCTTTACAAATTGATGTGAGAATAGCATAAATATGAAAATGACAACAATTGCCCCATACTTAGGACACCGAGCTGAGTGTTTTCCATAAAAATTACCAATAAATTATGAATATTTATATGCAATTCTCTAACACAAACAAGGCGTTTGCGATTGCTTTCAGCAAAATTTCTACAAGCACATGAATATTCAATGAGCTCCCGGCTTGTCATTAACTTAAAAAAAAAGATAGAAAAAACAAAATAAAGTAGGAAAAAAATTAAATAGCTTTGTGTTTGACAGGCAGAGAGAGACACATCAGAAATGAATATAAACACCTGTGACCTGCCTCAACTTTTTGGCTGCGAGTAGGAGATGGAGGGGACTCACACATAATGTTAATTACTTTGTTTGCCGAGAATCCAAAGAGTCAGACAGTCTTTTCACTATATGCAAGTTGAAGTTGTCTCTCAGCTATGCTTTATATTTTTGCACTAATTGGGATATACGCGACCTAAATGGGCAATGAGTAGATTTGATGGATAAACTTGATTGTCTAGATAACGTTTTTGTTCTTATTTACTTCAAAGTAATGCCTGGGAGAAAAAAACCTCTCCGATCCCATATGCTCTTGATGAAAACCAGAGAAACCAAATTTGGCACACAGACTTCATTGGAACCCACGCAATTCAATTTTAGCAACGCCTCTTTCCATCCCCGATATATCCGCAAAAATCCAACAAGCTCAGAGTTTTGAAAATATAATTTTGTTTATGGAAATTTTCTAGGAACTCACGCGCCAAAAAATAAGAAATAATTTGTATGCCATTAAAGCTCAAAAAAGTTTGCAGATTTCATAAAACTAAATATATCTTAATTGTGAAAGGGGTATCTTGTAGTCGGGTCTCGACTATATCATTTCCAGCTTATTTGCTTTGTTATCTGCGCTCGCTTTTATTAATTAAAAGAGGTCTCAACTGGAGGGTGATAGTATTTGTCAGCTCAAATTAGAATAGTATTAAGACCACACACACACAGTAGCATACACATGCATTCCACACACACACATACACACACACACACGTAGAATAGGGAACTTTGCCCCAAAAGGCAAATAAGCGGCCAATAAAAATATTATTAATATGCCAACGACACACAATCCTCGACTTTTTGGCATCCGCCTCGTTGATGTCCGTCGCGGTGTTGTGACATTGCCTCACACACACAAACGCACACACACTCGCGCACACACATACATAGACACTGATAGGCAGACAGGAAAATTAGCAGCTCGGCTCAGCACAGCACATCAGCTGGGTGTGTTTCGGCCATAAATTTATTAACTTAGTGTCACATTTATAGCCACATTTTCTAACCGCCAGCAACAGCAGCTACATTCGAAGGACACCCACACACATAGACACACACAAATACACGCACATAAACAGCAACAGTTTCCGTGTGCCCAAACCCTTTCCCTTCCCTTCCCCTTTCCCTTAACTTTCCATCCCCTTCGTTTCCCTTCCTTTGCTTTCGTTGCCTCTCCTTCGCTTCCCTTGGCGGCAAACGTAATGCCAACAAATTGCTTTAAAATACACTTCATAATGTCTAATTGATTGACCGATTGAGCGTGAACATTGTCGCTTTCTGGCAATTTGTCAAGTGAAACACAATTTTCAGTTGCCAATTATAGTGATAAGACACACAATTGACACATGGCATGATATCGAAATTTATTTAAATTTCGCAAACAAACAAACAAATTGTTGACACTTGTTTATTAATAAGGGCATGTTAACTGTCAGAAAATTAATATAGTAATGTTAACTCAACACAAAGTTGATATCCTCGCAAAAAATTTGAATCAATTGACTTCTCAACTCTTGTTCGACTTTTCAAGTTCACATTGTGAATTTAAAACTATATTTTTTAGTAACCTAATTATCTAAAATAAATTTTAAGTCATTTTAAGCGTTTGGTTATCGGCAGAGCTGACACTTTCTAGCTAAAATATAATCAACTGACACCTAAAAAAACATGTAGCTTTTTTAGTATTTACAAATGTTTTTCGATTATTAAAAATGTATCTTTGGTGTGACAAAAAGTGTATATTATTTTATTATGGAATCAAATTATTAAAGCGGGGAAACAAGTTTTATTTTATCTCCATATCTGCACATATAAATATGATAATTTTATAGCTTTAAAATTCAAGCTCGAAGGAACTTGAAATTCGAGCGCTTCAGATTTAATCATAAAAACTAATTAAATATTAATGAAAGTGAAGTACTAACTAAAGATAAGTTATGCTATTTAATGCTAAGTTGCCCCAACGAATCAGCTTCAATCAGATTCGATACATCTAAAATCACAAGCATATGTCGGATTAACAATTCGAGTTCCTAACTTAGTTACCCAGCACTTTAAATGTGAGATTTAAGTTTATCAATTCGTTTTTTTTTCCAGTCTCAAAGTTATTTTTCAGAAACTACTTTCAAAAGTTTTCAAATTTTATGCTAAAAACTATTAAAAATAGCTTTAAAATTCGGACAATCTTTACATTTTAACAAGCACTCAAAAACCAAACTGAGATTTAAAAGTTATTCACTAAAATTGAGATATAAAATAAAAGTTGTTTATCTAAAGATATAAAAACACAGAACAAAAGCAGCGAAAACTAATAAAAATATCTTTGACATATGTACTCGTATATGGGGGTAACATAATAAGATTTTGATATTTTCAGATAAAACATGTACTACTGTGGGCAAAAAGTACCGGGAATTTTAAATTTAAAAAATTTTGGGATTCCAATCGGAAAAAATGTTTGTACTTTTAGGTTGGCACTACTATCATTAACATCTGTGCAAAATTATGCGTTAAAATATTCATTAGTGAATAAGTTACGATTAGTTTTGTACGACGCCAAATGTGCATTTGGCGATTTTGATTGAATCTCCTCAATCGACCCGAAGCGATGTCCTCGGAGAGGTCTTTTGAGCTTAGAAAATAGCCAGAAGTCACACAAAGATAAATCAGGCGAAAAAAGTAGCTGCGGGACAATTTTGGTCGAGTTAGAACACATAGAACAGGGGCAGTATGAGAGGGCGCATTATCATGTTGCAAGAACCATGAGTTGTCAGCCCATAGTTCTGGCCTCTTTTTACGCATAGCTTCGCGCAAACGACGCATATCGCTCAAAAAATATTCCTTGTTAACAGTTTGGTCGGTCGGAAGGAATTCATAATGAACTACAACACGATAATCCAAAAAAAACTGTCAACATGACCTTGATTTTTGAGCGAATTTGACGCGATTTTTTCGGTCTCGGCCCACCTTTTGCCGATATTCGCTCGATTGATCGGTAGTTTCCATGTCGTAAGCGTAGATCCAAGTCTCATCGCCCGTAATAATGCGTTTTATAATATCCTGATAGTCAGAAAACATTGTTTCACACACTTCCACGCGGAGCTTTTTTCGATGAAATTGACCGTTTTTTGGCACAAAAATCGCCAAATGCACATTTGGCGTCGTACAAAACTAATCGTAACTTAAACACTAATGAATATTTTAACGTATAATTTTGCACAGATGTTAATGATAGTAGTGCCAACCTAAAAGTACAAACATTTTTTCCGATTGGAATCCCAAAATTTTTTAAATTTAAAATTCCCGGTACTTTTTGCCCACAGTAGTATAGGTAACCTAGCTGTAATTTAATTTACACATTTTAAATTATTGTGTACTTAAAGTCAATTGGACTCAACTTAGTTTAAGTGTGGCCTGGGGCTTCAATTTTCCACAGCTTTCGGCACGTTTTGTTCCGAAACTTTGCAGTTTCAGCTGAACTTTCCAGCAAATTTGAAGTAAAACGAGCACAAAATTAAAGTTACTGAAAACCCTTTTTTTAGTAAACTTTCTTTCGCAAATGTTTCCCCGAAATTCAATGTATACTTTGTTGCGTTTGTTTTTAGATTGCTTAAGCTAAAGTTTAGTGTTGTTTGATAAGCCAGACAGTTGGCTTTGATAATGTATTTATTTATTCGAGTGATATTTCATAAAAGTATTCCGAATGTCGAGCACCTGTTGTCGAATGGGGCTCACAGTATTTATCGCAAACATTCGCCTTTGTAGTACAAATGGCTCGAGGTTCCCGAACACCGTAGACATTAACGAGTATGTTTGATTGTTTCCATTGTTTATCGAATGTTGAAACAGATGTGCAATTGAAATCAATTTCCCAGCTTGTGATTAATGCGTCAATATGGTAAGGTCGGCAATATGATAAGCAACTCAACACTCCACACGCAACAATCAACAAAACATAACAAAACAAAACAACAACAATGTTGAACTTACATTGAGCAACTGCCAAAAAATGTGCAACCGTTAAATTTAATTTTCAAAATGGACGCGCCAAAATTTCGTTGCATACCGCACGGCGCAACTTTCGACCAAAAACAACAATAACAACAATAACCAACAGTGTTCACTCAAAAAAAAATAGCTATAAACAAGAACAAGACCAACGATAGCGACAACAAGATTAATTTTGTTCTAAGCGTCGCTTGTTCCGTCTGTCGTTTCCTTTTGCTGGGCACGAACTAACGGCAACGCAGTCTCGCGACCAACTGAGGCGCCCCAAACGGCAGCAGCAGCATTTAAGAAGCAGCTGAAACAGTTGTTGCGTATTGTCGAAGGGGACCCACAAGCCAGGCGACAGTGGGCGGGCGAGAGAGAGAGGGCAGAGGTACGAGGTGCGAGGCGCGAGGTGCAAGGGAGGAGGAGCTAAAAGGAAACGCAACTCGCCGGCAGCGGCATTTTGTAACGGTTAAACACAAATACAAGTAGTCACGAAAGCTCAGAAGGCGTCAAAGCTTAAAGCTTTCGCTATCTTCAATACACATCTGGCAATGCTGTCGTAAGAGCGCAAATGAAGAGAGCTTTCATTGTCCCCATCTGACTTTGACGTTTGCTCTTTGGGCTGTGTTTACGTAGGCGAATGGGTGACAGAGAGCCCGTTAATGGCGTCAGAAACGACATGTACAAGCGAACCAGCTGTCAAGTGAGTGTGAGCCAGTTGAATGTTGGAGCTAAAAGAGTTAGTGATGTAAATTTCAGTGGAAACATCGATGTCGATGCTCATCGATGTTTTCAAAATTTAACATCGATGTTGGTTGATACATCCAAAAAGCGAAAAACGAATTTCTTAGCTTAGTAAAGGTCTTTTAAGGCCCTATTCTCCTTCAGATTGCTGTTTTTGGACCTTTTTTGAAAAATTCTCATTTGAAAACGCAAAAAGATATTTGAATTTTGTTTTTTTTATTGAATTAGTAATGAATGAAAGAAAATAAAAAAAATGAAAAAAAAAACGGGGTTATCATCAGCATAGATGTAATTCTGGCCCGTAGTAAAATAAAAATTTTGCGATTTTTTTTGACAAAATGGCGGCCACTTGAAATTGACAAATCGATTTGGACCCATTTTTTTGTAGTTTAGTGTAAAAAAAAATAGTAAAAAAAATCGCAAAATTTTTATTTTACTACGGGCCAGAATGGTGACAATTCTACGTCGATTAAACTTTGTTTCATCCAAATCGGTTCAGTAGAACTGGCGGAATCGTGGCCGCCAGCTCGAAAAACGTGGTTTCGAGATAAACGCGTTTAAAGTTTTGACTTCACATGCATTAACATTAACATTGCTGGATAAAAATGGCCATATCTCCTTAAGTATTTCGAATTTCTAGAAATCCTTTTAGGGGCATATTCACAACTACCCAAGCTATAAATAAATGCAAAAAAAAAAGTCGAAAAAAATTTTTTGCTGAAAGAGAATAGGGCCTTAAGCAGTCTTTTAAGTTTCATAGCAGTTTTGAACTTTAAAAGTAACATAACAAATCAAAATATGCGAGCTTAATATTCGAATAGACAAAGGCCTTCTGGTAGCCTAGTCCGGTTGACCAATTTTAATAAATTTACTTACTTTGGCATTGCAATCACTGTTTATAATAAACGCACACGCGTCAAACAAAAATAGCGTATTGAAGATTAGACTACTGACGATAAATACGCAAAATTGTGAAATAAGGCCGATGTTTCTGTAAACCATCGATGAATCGCCATGCAACATCGATAAATCGGCATCTACAAAAACATCGGAAAACATCGGGAAATATCGCCAAAAAAAACATGTTTTTTTACATCACTACAACTTAAAAGACTGCTTTGAAAGAACACGTTTTTAAGAACAAATCACCTAAGCTAAGAAATTCGTTTTTTTTTTTGTTGAGACATACGTCGATGCATCGATGTTTCGACCCGATGTATCAACCCAACATCGATTGTTCATTTATAAAACATCGATGGACATCGACATCGATGTTTTCACTCAAATTTACATCACTACAAGGCATTTTCACATAGAACCAGTTCATCCTTAGTTGCTATGAAATTAGAACTTGAAAATATCTATACTTCTTGTAAAACTTTTAAAATTCTGTAATTTTTTCTTTTTTTTATATAAATTTGTCAAAATAAATTAAGTGAAGGATTATGTGTAATATAGGATTATTTGACGAAAATAAATTCAAAAACTAAGCACTTTAGTGGAAGTTTTCCATAAGATATGTACATCTACTAGTTGAGTTATTTTCAGCTCCAGGAAGAATTTACCACAGCAAAGTACAACTTACGAATATTTAACCTAGCAAATATGAACTTTGTATTAAAAATTGATTTGCTTACACATTAGTTCTATACATTGAAGATCTGTTTAGATAATTAGTTAAACTACATTATTTGGCCACACCACGCTCTCGATGAAATCCAAATAAGATGCGACCCGTGAGTAGAGTCCCGGAGTTTTGGTGGCACAACCGAAGCCCGATGAGATGACGCCCAGTATCGTGTACTGCGAGTTGACAATATCACGCTCCAGGACCAATGGACCACCGGAGTCGCCCTGGCAGGCGTCCGCCAACTGTCGCTTTCCGTCCGCCGCACAGAGCAGCGAATCAATGATGCCGTTCTCGAGAAATCGTTTGCTAGTCGGCTGATCGTTAAAGGATAACTTGCACTGATCCAACGGCACAATATTCAAGGGGGCACGCAGCAATATCTTGGAGGTGCGACGATCTGTGGATATATTAAGAGATGATTGGGTTTTAACACAGACGATAAATTAGTTTTTGATATGTGAGATATCATACTGGTCTGATTCATAACGCCCCAACCGGCCACAAACAGCTTAACATTTGCTGGGGGATCCGCGGGATTCGTTTCCAGGCACGCCGGGTATGCATAATATGTCAGGTTGACATCCCTGGCCAGCTCAAGTATGGCAATATCATTGTACTTGCTACTGCTGACGTATTCCGGATGTATCGTTATATTCCCCTATTATATATTAAGATAGAATAAATAAATAATTAATCAAAATGAAAAACTTTCTAGGAAAGAAAGGAACAATTTCCAGCCCAATTTCAATATGCAAGTACTTGAAATAGCAAACTCACCGACACGGGAATATCCTGAACGTGTGCATTTACTTCCTCGATATTAACAGATCCCACGCGAACATGGACGGGCGTTTCGCTCAGTGTATTGACACAATGGGCAGCGGTCAGGACATGACGAGAAGAGATCAAGGAGCCACCGCAACGATAATCAATCCTACCGAATGTACTAAACGCAATCGCCGCCATATGAGGATAAATGCCATCCTCAACGGGAATGCCATCCAGGATGTGCGGTGACAATCCATTCAAATTCTGGCGATCCTCCAACTTTCGACAAGCTGCAAAAAGGCAATCGAAATTTTAGTTTTTTAACTATAACGATTGTTAAATCTATCAACTATTGAATCAACTGTGAAGGGTTATTCGATCTAAGCTTGTTAAAGCCCCATTCAGACAAGCACTTTTTCACCGACACTTTTTGTCACATTTTGTCAAAAAGCTGTCCGTGTGGCGTAACCACACAAAAACAGCGTCGGTAAAAAACTAACGCTCTACGATGGAAATAGAACACGTTCTAATCGGGAGATTGGTCCCAATACAAATTCGCCCTAACGCTCTATAACAAAGAGCTGAGAAAGTCTAAAAGAGAAACGTGGAGAGACTACTGCGGGAAGATTGCCAACCTTCCCGAAGCAGTCCGACTACAAAAAGCTCTCTCTAAAGACCACTCAAATGGCATTAGTACTTTGAAAAAGCCTGATGGAAGCTTTACAAATACCCCAAGTGAAACTAGTAAACTTCTACTAGAAACTCACTTTTCAGGGTGTATAGTAGGCCACACTCCCACGATTCCTGTGGTCCCCACCATAGCGGTCGGCGTGGACAGGAGCCTCCCGTACAAGCTGTTTCATCTTAAAAAAGTGCAATGGGCTATATCCACTTTTAGTCCTTTTAAATCACCCGGACCAGATGGGATTTATCCTTGCTTTTTGCAAAAGGGTATGCATCTACTTGCTCCCAATCTGACCCGACTTTTCAGAGCAAGTCTCCTACTGGGCTACATTCCTAGTAAATGGACCGAGGTCAAAGTCGTCTTTATACCAAAGGCAGGGAAGAAATCAGCCCAATTACCTAAATCATATAGACCAATTAGCCTCAGTTTCTTCTTCCTTAAAACAATGGAGAAAATTATAGACCAGCATATTCGGGATGAAAATCTCAAGCAACATCCCTTATATAGATATCAATTTGCATATCAAGCTGGAAAGTCAACTGAAACTGCTATACACTGCCTGACAACTACGATTGAAAAGGCACTAGCATCTCAGCAAATAGTTCTCGGAGCATTCATAGATATATCCGGGGCCTTTGACAACACGTCATACGAAGCTATACATATAGCCCTGATCAATAAAGGCGTCTCACCGCTGATCATTAACTGGATTCTAGGCATGCTCAAAACTGGAATCATTACAGTAGACCTGGGAGAACAAAAATCATCAATTATAGCCACTTGAGGCTGCCCCCAAGGGGGAGTACTCTCGCCTCTACTGTGGACTATTGTGATCGACGAACTCCTACACAAGCTACATAGCTTAGGATTCGTAACTCAGGGATATGCTGACGATTTAGTCATTTGTGTCGGTGGTTGCCACGAGCAAACTATCTTGGAGCGAATGCAGTACGCCCTAGACACGACAACAAGATGGTGTAGGATCAGAGGTTTAACAATAAACTCGTCTAAAACTGTCTTAGTACCGTTCACTAGGAAAAGGCTCTTAAACCTTACTAACCCAACAATAAACGGTACTCAAATTGAGTTCTCGAAAGAGGTGGTGTATCTGGGGGTAACTCTAGATGCTAAACTCACTTGGAACTCTCGTCTCGCGAAAACCATAAATAAGGCTACTAGGGCATTCTTTGCCTGTAACAGACTTTTTGGTAGCACATGGGGTCTAAATCCCAAGATGATATTTTGGTCATTTACCACTATCGTGAAACCTATTCTTACCTATGCAGCCCTTGCTTGGTGGACTAAGGTCAAACAACCAAGTTTGTGTGGGCATTACAGGTGCAATGAAAACCTGCCCAACGGATGCCCTCGGCATCATAACAGGAATATCACCCCTTCCAATTCTAATAGAAAAGGAAGCCTGTCTAGGGGCCTTAAGGCTACAGGGTGTTGCCAAGCTCAAAAGCGGCGACTTAACAGGGCACTTGAAGGTTCTAGAACCTTTCTTCACGAGTCCTATTGTGCACATATCTGATGTGCAACTCCCGAGGATGGTATTCAATAGGAACTTTACTGTTATGATAATTGACAGAAGCTCCTGGAGAAGCCCGAACCTCTGCACACCATCAGGAGCCCAAGTCTGGTACACAGACGGCTCCAAACTGGAGAATGGAGACACAGGAGCGGGGGTATGGGGACCACGCTTCAGTAGGGCAATACCCATGGGGAAGACCCCGTCCATCTTCCAAGCAGAGATTCACGCAATAGAAGTGTGCGCCACAGAATGCATCAGGCGCAGGATGCAAGGGGCGATCATCTTCATCCTATCGGATAGTCAAGCGGCTCTAAAGGCCCTACAATCCTTTAAGATAACATCCAAACTTGTGGATAACTGCCTGCGACTACTAGAATGCCTGGGGGAAATGAACACTCTGACTGTGGGCTGGATCCCTGGACATGAGGGTCATAAAGGCAATGAAATTGCGGACTGTCTCGCAAAAAAAGGGGCAATGAAACCCCTAATAGGTCCTGAACCCTTCTGTGGCCTTGCAAAAGGACACACCATGGAGGCTGTAAGGAACTGGGAAGAAAAAATGCTTAACACGTACTGGATAGACAGTACAGGCCAGCGGCAAGCAAAACGATTTCTCGTCCCGGCTAGAAACCAATCAAAAAGAATGGTATGCCTCAAAAAGAGCGATCTTCGTATTCTCACCGGTTATCTCACAGGACACTGTTGCCTGAGATATCATCTCAAGAAATTGAACCTCTCTGAAACGGAAACTTGCAGGTTCTGTGCACTGGAGCAGGAGACATCTGAGCATGTTCTGTGTGAATGCCCAGCACTCTGCAGGCGTAGGTTACAAATACTAGGGTGTGTGACAGCACCGCCCTACAAGATATGGGAGACCAAGCCCGGAAAAGTGCTTAAATTTATAAAAAGCCTTGATATCCAACGGGACGTCGCCTAATATCTTACGGGCCAGTACAATAGACCTTTCTTTAGTGGTCGCGGTACAAACAGGTCTTATTAACATAACATAACATTCCATCGGTGAGCTATGGTGAGCGACCCGGACAGCTTTTTGACAAAAAGTGTCGGTGAAAAAGTGCTCGTCTGAATGGGGCTTAACAGAAAGTTATTTATTCATAATCATTTATTCATAAGCTACGAAAGAAATATAATGTTGATTAGTTAAAATAAGTTTTCATTGATTTCAAAAAGATTAATACATCTTTTATCAGATATCACACTGAGAGAAAAATTAAGCACGTTCTTGAATCAGCATTTTTCCATAAGTTCAAAGATCCTACAAATTCTAGACCAAGAAGGAAATTCATAGTTTTAGATAATGTTTTAAAGAGCGTTTGATTACGTCGATCACGTTTCTGGATTGCTTAAAAAAATTTTGTATGCTAGATAAATTTAAGTATTAATCTTCACTTGTCGATCCGTTTTTTAAAGATTTTTCGAGTCGAGCCAGAATTGCTTGAATAAAGTTTTTTTAACTTAAATTTTAGAATGACATTTTTTGCTGTGATTTTTTGTTTCTATTTAAGAACGATGCCGTCTTAATCTTGAATATGTATATTTTTCTTATCTAAGATCATAGATGATGATTCTTAAAAATTCAACAACTAAACGGCGGTGATTTAAAAACCTTTTTTTTCAAGAGCGCATTATTCTGCATTTTTTCGAGTGAACTTTGTGAACTTTTTATTATTTCAAGCTGGCCATAGACTTAAAACTCTTTTAAAAACTTAAAAAAAACTCTAAATATTTTACCTCGTACCGCCGCTCTTTCATTAGATGATCCTGTATCCACTCGAGTCGTCGGCGTGGGTTGAATAGTCCGCGTCGTAGTTGTGTCCGATCTGGAATGGTAAATGAAGTGGGGATAAGTACTGATGAAATGCTCAGTGCTTTGGGCACGGGGATGTGGGGCTAGGGCCAATTGATGTCATGCAGGAAACTGTGACAAACCCAAGTGCTTCGGCAACGCCAGTGCCCAACTCATTCGAGCTGAGCTCATCCGCGGGACTCGGCCGAAAGCGAAACGGCGCCCAGGGATCCAAGTCCGTGTCAAAGCTGGCAATTGTCGGTGCTGGAGTTGGAGTTGGCGTTGTGGATGTGGTTGTGGCTGCTCCTGCCTCAAACATGGTCACCTCATTGGCTGGGACAATGTTCATGCCCTGCTGCCGCAGTCGATCATTGACCAGTTGGATCAAGTCACCCGGATCCTGGTTGGATCCTGGCATTCTCATAGGCATGGCTGGTCGACGTCCTGCTCGCCTGCTGTCCTGCAACCTCAAGGACTGCGGTCTATTAATTATTTTCGGCTGTCGATCCCCAATGGTCGCTGGTCCCAAGGGGCCAATGTCCTGAAAGCGATCCATTCTCCGCCAAGTTGGCTCCAGGGCTGGCAACGGCTTGGATGAAAACTGCTGAGATGGATTAATTCCTGGTCCATGGGTATCAACTGAAACTGGGACTTGCACTGGGGGCGGACGTTTGGTTGTCTTCCCGTTGATAAGTTGCTGAAAATCAAAGTAAGACGACTCTTGATCCAACTTCGATGTGGTTGGTTTTGTGGTTGGTCTCCTTGTTGTTGTAGTTGTCGTTGTCGTTGTCGTTGTGGTTGTTGTTCTCCTTGTCGTTGTCGATGTTGTCGTTGTTCTTTCGACCTGTCTTGGGCTGCATGTAAATCAGATGCATTGCGTTAGACGCCAATTTCTTGATTGGCTAACAATATTCGAAGCATGCAACAACAACAATTGGCTCAAAGCACGCGAAGACAATTACAAAAAGCAACACTCCCGCCCATTCCCAGTTCGGTCCTTACCCTGGATCATCCGGACAGCATGCAACACTGGGACAGCAGACAATCTCCTCATGCGTTCCCAGGCCGCAGCTGGGAATATCATTGATTGTCAGTCTGCCGGTCTTGAAATATTTATCAACGATGGGCTCGCACTTCGACGAGGATCTGCAAATGCCCGGCTGGTTACCCTTGATCGTACAAGAGTCGCCTTCTGAAGCGAAATTAATTATTTCAGTGTGACCTCAAAAAGGACATTGAATCATGCAAACCTTCAAGTGCCTCCAGATTTGGCAGCCCGGATAGTAGAAGACCACAAATTAGTAGAATGGCTAAAACACTTCGACTGGCTTTCATTGTCCTGGTTGATGCCAAGGCCAGCGACATGATCACCACTCCAATTTCAAATACAAACTGGCCAGAGGGCTGTGTCCTGCAAGATTGAATATTACAAAGAAAGAAAGACTTCTTAGAAGTAATTCAAAAAACAGACATAAAAACGTTTGAGAACGATCTGTCTGAAATAGCATTGCAGTGGTTATTTCAAAAATATCTAAATATCTCAATGTGTATCTCTTAGTCTTTAGTTATCATAGACAATTATGATAACTTAAGACTGAGAGATACACTACTGGCCAAAATACTAAGTCTTTTTTTACTATAACAGCTATTGTAAGTTAAGTTTTCATTCCGTTTGAATGATGCAAAACTTTTCTTAACTTATTATTTATTTAAGCAATTTTCAAAAAAACATTAAAAAAAATACTAGCGAAGAGATTTTTGAAAAAAACATTTTTGCAGTCACTCTTAGAATAGTTTGAAGAATTTTTCTGCATCAAATCATTTTATTTTTAAAATCGAGGAAAAAAGTTGAAAAAGTAGACATAAACATAACATAAATTCGAAATTTTCAATGGGTACTTAATGGGTTAAGGAAAGTTTTGCATCATTCAAATATGAAACTTGACCTACAATAGCCGTTATAGTAGAAAAAGAGTGTACTTAGTATTTTGGCCAGTAGTTTAGCTTACTACAATAAAAATAAAATAATAATAATGAAGACTGAAATTATATAGTACATACTTTGGTACGTTTGAGAAAGTTTTGTACAGTGGTTATCTTAAATACTTATGTAGAAAATAAATTACGAGAAATTTGTTCACATTTTGAACTTAAATCGTTAAAAATTTTAACCTCTCATTACCCACTCCGGGGGATGCACTTTCCAGAACCAATTAAATAAAAAAAAAAGATCCAAATAAATAAGCATAGAAATATACAAACAACTGTTGATCTACTTGACACGAACTATTGATTACATTTAATTTGGTAGAATATTGTTTTCATTTATGACTTGCATTTACATGGCTGTGTTATTTGAAATGTTTCAATACTAGGAATTCCCTCTTTTTTTCTATAACCACTAAAAAAAACTTTCTTGTTTAATTTAATGAGTATAATAATTTAATATACTGGATAATAATAATAATAATAATAATGTAAAATAACTAGATTATGTCTTCGATGTTGATTGTAGTCTCAATTTGCGTGCAAATGGATTACTCTTTTTCATTTGTATTCTCTGTTATCAATCAGAATAAATAAAGTATTTATTTTGTACAATTTTATAGTGCGAAAGTAGGTTAATTACTCGTGGATTGTTGTTATTTTGTAGATAGCAACATGAAAAAAAGTAAATTTACTCAGATCTTCAGCACTTGAGCATTTTAAATAATTTAAAAAAATACTTTTAAGTCTTGATTCGAAACGATGAAACAAAGAAAACCGTGATTTGATATAGTAAAATTAAATGAATACAGTAAATCTTTCGAAATAAAATATATTTTTTTGAATTTCATTCATCTTTCATTTTTAAACAGAGAGAGCGGGAGAGGAAAAGAGAGAGAGAGAGAGAGTCACTGTTGCTGATAATAATGAACCTGCGGTTGACCCATATATCAATTATAAACAAGTGCCTCATCTAATCTGCAACTCTGGACATAAGCCCATTTTGAGTAGTGGGAAACCCAAGTCAACCTCAAAACATAACATTAAAATGTTTGTCTCTACCGCAATGGAATTTCCAAATGCGAAATTCCGTATATAACATATGTATGTATGCAATGCTGTGATTCACAATATCTTCTTTAACCTTTCTCTATTGTATCTTATCACAGCGGACATTTGGCATGACTTGGATAGATCGCTGAACTCTGCCAAAAACTTGAAATTTCGGATGCGTATTTTGTAATATTTAGGCGCAAACAATTCGATTGTTAAATCGTTTATCTAACATTCGCTTCATTAAGTTGAGCAAAAAAGAAGAAAATAAGGAAACACATATACGAAAATGTGATACATTTGTACAACACGTTACCGCTAATTAACAAATTATCTTTGAGAAGACAATCTACTGATGTCTTCGGCACATTGAATGCGAGTGAATCATTACAGAATGGTGAAATTTCTCGAATACTTCAGTTCTAAACGAATACTAAAACTGATCGTATTCATGAATGAATTGAACACAGCTAAAGTAATTTAATTAGTGCTTAAATAAGTAACTTATTACGTTGGCTCTAAATACAATGTGCTCAAAAATGATAGTACATCAACATCACAGAAATCAATTGTGAACTTAATTCATGATGTTCATGGCATAAATCTCAAAACTGGTAGCTGCCCAATTCCATTATTTTATGACGTTGCTGACATTTGACATTAGGATAACAGTTTAAATACGAATTTCTACCTGTCCAGTTTATCACAAATTATTCAAAATTAATCAAAAATCAACTTGTATTTCACACATATTGGTGTTTACGAAGCTAATGACGTCAGTTTAAAGATTCTTTATTAGCAGACTTTACTGTATTTAGAACTGTTTAGTATTGTAGTCTTTAAATTTTTTTAAATCAAGTCCACATTTGTCTTTTTTATTCTTATGATTATGATTATCATTGTGGTTGTGTTTTTAAATTTGTTATTGCTGTTGTTGTTTCTGTTGTTGTGGTTGTTAATTATCAGACGCACCTTTGACACGCAACTTTGCAGCTCTCCGATTGATAAGAGCAAACCAAATGCACTTGTTGTTATTGTTGTTGTGTAGATAATCATATATATTTAGACATATATGTACAGTTATTCAAAAACTTTGATTAAAAAAGCACAAAGCACAAAAAGAACAGTATAAAATTTAAAACACAATACAAAATAAATCTGAATAAAAAAGAATATAAAAAAAAATATCAACAACAACAAATTGAAACCGGTGCCGGTCGATTTGCCAACTCGGGTTGCTCGGGGCTGTTGTTATAGCCCGACTCGCGATTAACGATTCTCGATTCACGACTCTCGACTTTCGAGGAGGGAACTGGGGACTGAGGCTGTGGAAGTAGATTTGGATGTGGATGTAGAAGTGGATGTGGATGTGGATGTGGCTGGGGTAACGGACTACCTCACAGCAACGCGTCGCTTTGGCAACTGAAGCTGAGATTAGAACCAAAACGTAGCCGAAGCTATAGACAGACACCGAAACAGACCCAGAGAAAGAGACAGCGAAAGAGACAGAGATAGAGACAGAGGCCGACCCAGAGAAAGAGACCGACACAGAGCCAAAGCCAAAGCCAAAGCCAGAGCTGTGGCCGTGGCCAAGCATTATTATTATTATTGTTGTTGTTGTTGTTGTTATTGTTATTGCTGTTGTTGCTGTTATTGTTGTTGCTGCTGCTGTTGCTGTTGCTCGTTGTTGTTATTGCTGTTGCGAGTGAGCGTCGAACCGGTTTGATTTTTAGCATTACACAGAATCAAAATACGCAACTGGGCGCAGCTCAGCACCTACACTTCGAAAAAAATTTGAGAATCGGGCAAAAAATAAATCAAAAATATCTATGTCAAAAGTTCTAAAATTTTGAAATTTCTTAAATCGATAAAATTTTTATGATTTTTTGAAAATTGCTAAAAATTATTATTTTAGTCACTCTTTTCTCCTTTTCATACAAAATGGTAATTTTTAGCTATTTTAAAAAAATCAAAAAAAAAAAAACCCGACGAAATTTTTAAATGTTTTAAAGAGTATTTTTGCATTAAAAAAATTTTTTTTAAGCCCGAGAAAAAAAGTTTAAAAGTAGATCTTTACAAATACAGTCAAACCTTCCTAACTCGAACTTCCCTAACTCGAAGTCTCTCTAACTCGAACAAAATCGAGTGACAATACTAGGCAAATTTCATACAATTCTACTTCCCTAACTCGAAGTCTCCCTAACTCGAAGTTTTTTTGTGGATAATGGTGATTCGAGTTAGGGAAGTTCGACTGTATTCTAAACTTTTAATGGGTTAAGGAAAGTTTTGTATCATTCAAACGGAATTTAAATGACCTTTCCATTAATGCCAAAAATGTACATGAAGTAAGCTCAAATTATGAGTAGATTAAACTTTAAATCAGGGATTAAAGACCTTACCGAAACCGTAGATTTTAGCCGGTAAAAACCGATTGAAATTTAAACCGTAACTGAAACCGGAAAATATTTTCATTTGACCGAAACCTTAAAACCGAAACTCTGTAAACCGCAATAACCGTTTTATTTACAATATAAGGGTAAATTTCGGTTTTTAATAAATAATTTATGTATTATAAAAATTGAAAAAAAGTTGTATTTCTGATTGTTATTTAAAAATTGCAAATAAGAGTTATGGTGTAACTTTTAAATACAATTTTAAAAGCATGTTTTACTTTTAATTTTTATTTTAAAAATTTAAAAAACAAGTTAAAAATAATTTTCAACAAAAAATTTTGAACTAATAATTTTCAACGAAAAATTTTGAACTGTTTCGATTTTTTCGTACTCATTAGTCTTGTTTGCGATCTCTGATATTTTGTTATTAGTTTTATATATTTTATTTTCGAGTTTCTTTTCTATCTTAGCCTATCACTGCGGACGGCAGTCCGCGCTAGTGACGAAAGCAGCACGAAGGGTGCGAAGGCGACTAGCATATATACACAGGAAGAATGGAAGATTTGCTATGACTGTCCGATCAGGTCGAGTTATATACCGATCGAAAGGTAT
>JBAMBJ010000964.1:0-57632 GCA_037043495.1 Drosophila recens | reverse complement strand
TTTTGTTAAGAATCTGGCAGCACTGGTCATTTTTAGATGGCCACTTATTTCTACGTTTTATAGCGAGATTAATATGTATTAAAATAATATTAGTTATTCTTTATTACCTTTTTTGTTTTTAATTTCTAAATTTAATATTTTTGTTGATAATTTGTAGCGTAAATCGAATAAAAGTCAGAGATGTCCTTTTTAATGAAAACACATCTTAAGGTGAATTTCGTGACTACCTTTGTTATATCTGATTTATGAAACATAAGATCTTCTTTGGTTCTGTACAGTTGTACTTTGGATACCTTTTTTTTTCAGAGTTCTCTTGCTTTGATTTTATTGGTCGGGTGTACAAAGCGAGAAAAGATGAGAATGATGTTCGTTATTATGTATGCCTTGCATAACTTGACAAAACGAACTGTGAACCCCTCCAGCTTCCCCTTCCTCTGCGTCTTCCTCATCCTCATCACCTTTCCCTTACCATTTCCGTTTTCTTTCTAATCCATTTTTACCGTCGGCAACACTGCAATTTTTCGTTGCTTGCATAACGCAAAACGAATGGAAAGCCACCAATTGTTAGAATCCTTCCTGCCCCCTTCCTGGCCCCTTCCTGCCCCCTTCCCCTTCCCCATCCGTCCTGTTTCTCTCGAAAAGCATCTTCCCCGGGGTGGCCATCAGCTTTATGCCTTTTGTTATGGCTTGCCAGGCGTGTAAAATATTCATTGTTGCTGCCGCCTTTCTACCAACTGTGTTTTTATCCCATTTGCAGGTGGTAAGAATGTCGCCCGCTGAGCATCATGCGGCCACGCCCAATGGGGCTGGCGATGAGGACTATCACCTGGCAGCCAGCACCAGTGGCGGCGAGAAGTGGAAGGATGTGCCGGACAAGTATCTACTGGCGATTGCCAACTTCCTAGCCGGCCATGTCAATGATACGGAGGACTTGGAGCGCTTCAATGGCCCGATACTTAAGGCCAGCATCAAGTCGGTCTATTGGCTATTTCTCATCCAGTACGCAGCTCTCGCCCTGCTTGGCGTCCTGATGAACATCACCATCATTGTGTACATCATGTACCATCGCCTCTACAAGGATGTCACGCATGCGTTCATCACAAACTTGGCCCTCTGCCATTTCGTCCAATGCGCTTTGGTGCTGCCCATCTCGCTGATGGTGATGCTCATCCAGAACTGGATATTTGGCCAGTTCGTGTGCTTCTTTCTGCCCATGCTGCAGGTGAGTCTGTGTCCATTTATCTATTACTTATTGCCACCACACCATATCTGGCCATATCTGGCTTCTCTTCTCGCTATTTTTAATTAAACTTACTCACGAGCATCGTTATCCATTGCCCCGTGCCCCGTGCTCCTCCTGCTCTCCGGTTCGCCTGTTCTCTTCCCAGCCTGGTCAATTGCCGGTCGGGGAGCCAGATGAGCCGATAAGCCCCATGGCCCTATGACAAGTTAATAAACTTAACGCATTCTGCTTTATCTGCTCCTCCGTTCGCTTCGCACAATGAAATTTTAAAGCGCAAAGCACAGTGGTGCGAATAATGCAGTTCTACGACTAGAATCAATAAAAACTTTGCATTATTTCAAAAATAAAAGCCACACAGAACATTAAAAATCCGGGCTTCCAGAATAAAATCAATCCAAAGCGGATAGTCTCGATCCAGTTTGATTATCTCAAAAGTTCTTAAGTCGAGCACGAAATATTTAATTCAAGTACGATTTTTCAGTTCCTAATTCGCAATCATATTAATTATTTGGGCTTAACAAGAATTTTTGCACTGCGGTTAAATAATTAAGTCTTAATTTTGTGTCAAGTCAACAATAATATTCTGAATACGTACTTTTAAAATAACTGCTAAAATCAAGAATTATAAACTTTAATTTGAGAATGATTTTTTTTCTGAGCACTTGTCTTATTATTCAGATTGTTACTATAAATTTCATTTCCTTAAGAATTCCTTTTCCTATTTTATCCCACTGTGCAACGCTTAAACTTTACAGCATTGGTACAGTAAGTTTTTTAAAGAAGCGTAAAGAATAGACAGAGCGATAAGAACCAATAAGACACTAAAATATTAAGAAAGAAACCCGATGAATTGCAATGGTTATTCAAATTATTGTTTTTGATTCGCATTCAGACTTAAGCTTCATTCTGAAATTGAATTTAAATGTCTTTAAATTCAATCATTTACACTACTGGCCAAAATATTAAGTACACACATTTTTTTAAAAAACAAGCTATTATAAGTCAAGTCTTCGCAGTAAAAAAAATATATTTGCAAAGGTCATCTAAATTCCGTTTGAATGATGCATAACTTTCCTTAACCCATTAAGTACCCATTGAAATATTCAAATTTTAAAAACGTCATTTTGAAAACTTTTTTCCTCGATTTTTAAAAAAAAATGTCGGGATGCAAAAACATTCTTCAAACAATTTAAGGAATGACTGCAAAAAAAATTTTTCAAAAATATTTTCGCTTATATTTTTTATAATTTTTTGAAAACTGCCTAACAGGCACTTATTGTATGAAAATGACGAATAAGTGCCTGTTAAGCAGTTTTCAACAAATGGGTTAAGGAAAGTTATGCATCATTCGAACGGAATTTAGATGACCTTTGCAAATATATTTATTTTATTGCGAAGACTTGACTTATAAAATAGCTTGTTTTTTTAAAAAAAGTGTGTACTTATTATTTTGGCCTTTAGTGTATAAGTATAAACAATTTCGTTCATATTTAAATACTTTAAATATATTTAAAGTATTTTATATGCAAATATTTTGACTTTAATTTTTAAAACTCTTCATGTGTCTTAGATTGATTTAGATTTTCAAAGAGAATAAACTATGAACATTTTTCCATTAATATTGTACATAAAGTTCGTTTATGATAAAAGGTAAGTAAATATTGCTCAATATTAGTAAGAAATATAATAAAAGTATTTACGCTAACAACAAATTTTGTAGTAGAAATAAACTAAATAGTGCGTTGAGTGTCTTGGCCCCGAGTGTTTGCAACACTTAAAGGGCTGTTAACTGTACCTAATTGGCATGTCAAGTTCACATATAGCATGTATAATGGAATCAGATGTCCTGTCCTAAACGATTTGCCAGCTCCCATTAAAATCCACACTTTTTCGCTTTGTCACCTTGTGATATGGGGCATTTCCACGCAATAGCTTTTGCCACGTCTTGTTGCCAAAAGCCGCAATGATTGACACATTTCACGGGCGCTGTTAACAATACACACATTTACCAAAATACACATATATATATTTATATATGTATATGTTCTATATATGTATCTATGTGTGAGTGTGTGAAGCAAAGAACAGGATATAAAATAATTTACTCTCATTCAATTTTGTTTTTCTACCTTTATTTAATGTCGTCAGCTACTCTCTTGTTCTCTTTGCTTTCGACGCGTCTGACGAAAATATACTTTCTAGCCAAATCGAAGCATTTAATGCTCTAGTGAATTGCGTTGTAGTCCAAGTCAAATAAGTCATCAGCCTTATGATTTTCTCTTTTATAAACAAAAACTGATTGCAGATGTTGCCTCCGGCATCAGCAGTCCACAAATAGTTGAATATAGTTTTTGCAGTATACAGATATATGAACCAGTGTAGATACCTTACAAACTATCTAACAATGCCTATGTACTTCGAAGGGAATGTGAAAATTGAGCTAGACGCTCTTGAAGATTGTATTACCGACCCATTCGCAAACAAAAGACGCGAAACAAAATGCCTGGCAACGGATATGATTCGATTTGATTGCTATCACAAAGGGCGACAAATAGCGCACATACGACCCTAACACACTCACACACACACACACACATACACACACACACTTACGCACAGTCACACACATTTATCATGTGCGTGTAAGTGTTTGGGTCCTAAACGCCTTTCCTCCCCATTGAAATTGATTGATGCCACTGGCGCCACAGACAACCCACAAAAATCTCAATGTCGCTTTTGTGATACTTTAAATTTCAGCACTTAAAGTCACATCCAGCTAAATAAGAATTGCAATTGCCACTGTTTGCACACCTGCAGTTGAGGAAAACAGCAAAAAATGTATGCAACTTTTTGAGAAAACTAAGCTTTTAAATAAGGACAATTTAAGAAAGATTTAAATTTTAATTTTTATTGTTGTATTAGTTTTTCAAAATTTAATTTAATTTGTTGATAACAGAACAATTCGAATAACTTAATAAAACATTAAAGGTTCTCGACTTGTATCTTTATTTATCTCAATCGCATCATCTTTCCACAAACACCCACAAGTAACGTTATTCTGCAACAGTAATTTTGAAAATTGTAAATATTATTTAAGTAAATTTAAAAATAAACAAAGTTGTTAAAGCAAAACTTAAATAAGACAAATCTAGTTTTTTAAATCAAAATATTATTGTTTTATTTTTCGTAAAACACTAAAGGTCCAAGGTCTTTGTGATAATCGGTCTTGGTCATAATTCATACTAGTATAAGTATATGTATGTATGTGCTTTGACGAATGTATTGACCATAGGCTAATGCTAGACAATCTGTTAAAGATGATTGCTTTTTGATGGTTTGAGGTGTTGTCACAATATCCAATCTGGCATCTCAGACAAATAAACAAACAACGAAACGGAAAAGGAAAATACCTAGCCAAAAATGGATAGCCTGGAAAACTTTTGGGATTTGGGCAGCACAACAACATATGCAAAGACACATACCTTTACATACACCTAGAAAAAAAAATGGAATCATATTTTTCCATTTTACATTTAAATATACATCTCTTTAGTATACCCGAAAACATAAGTACTTAAGTGTAAAGTTAATATGAATTCACTAAAATGACAAAGCCCTTAAAATTAAAGACGTCATATTTAGTTATATTATAAGAATTAATTATTTTAATATTTCCCAAAAATAATACAAATTGTGTTCATTTTATTATTGATTATCAGACATTTATTTAAATAAAAAAACTGCGAAAATATTTTTTAAAAGATCACATTTACATGGTTGTGACTCAACTCATTATATTTTATTTATTACATATTATATATTAGCTATGAAATATATTGTGATGAATATTAGAATTCTCAATATATATTTCTATTCATGTTCATTTTTAAAATAAATAACATACACTTTAAATCAATGAAATTTATATCCTACGCTAAAATATTAAGCGCACTAGTTGATTCAAAGAGAAAATATTAAAATGGCAGTGCAATTTTCTTTGAGTGTATACATACATACCATACATACAGACCTAGATATGTATACATATATGCATGTGGATGCCCATTCAAGCGAAGCTCAACGCACATCCAAATCCAACCTGTGTACAACACAACGACAATATTCTGAGGCAAACAAATTTGTTTCAATCACCGCACACGGTCCGAAAAATGGTTGCTTAAGCCATTGGACTAAGTAAACAAAGCTGAGGAATCAGTTTCCCCAAAAACTCATACCCTGTCTCTGACATTGTCTTGGACAGTTTGAACTGTTGTTCAGCTTGTATTTTAGTATGTATCTTCATTTCGAAATGTATCTGTATCTATGTGTTTGTTGTCTTATTTTTCAGGACATACCATTGCATGTTGCCATGATATCGCATATACTGATTGCCTGGGATCGCATGCGTTGGCTTAACGATCCGCTCAAGGGTCGCATCCCCGGCTTCGTCTGCTGCTGTGCCACGTGGCTAACTGGCATGGTGATTGCGCTCCCTTATCCCATTTATACGGTTTACGTCGAGCTTGGGGTGAGTATCCATTCATTGGGGACTGGGAACTGGGAACTGAGCAACACGCTCAATGTCTTGCTTTATTAAAAATTACGCGATGCCATAGATGCGACATGTGGATATCCCTGTGTGTGGGTGTCTGAGGATATGTGTGAGGATGTGTCGGGCGTTTTATACCTGCCTAGATCAAAGTGAATTCAGCAGACCGTTAAAGCATTCCACCGAGGTACTCAACGCTCCACAATCACAATCGCAGACAGTGACAGTTTCTTTCTTTTTTTAACGTATGTTGAAGAAGTTTATAAACACATTTGTGCCACATGCCATATACGATATATGTATACATATACATACGAGGTGTGTTCAAATGAAAAGGTGAATTTTGAATTTTTTTGAAAAGTACTTATTTTTTAATCAATATTTATTTTGTCCCCTTCAAAGTAATCGCCCTCAGATATAATACACTTGTGCCAACGCTTTTACCAATCCTCGAAGCACTTCTGAAATGCGATTTTCAGTATGGCCATCAGCTCGATCTTCGATTCTGACTTGATCTCACCAATTGTGGCAAAACGCTTTCCTTTCATTGGTGTCTTCAGTTTTGGGAACAGGAAAAAGTCGCAGGAAGCCCAATCTGGCGAATACGGTGGTTGGGGCATGATTACGGTGTTGTTTTTGGCCAAAAAAACCCCTTTTTCCTCCTTTTCATACAAAAAGTGGATTTTAAGCAGTTTTCAAAAATTCATAAAAAATACTAGCGAAGAGATTTTTGAAAATTTTTTATTGATGACACTCTTAGCATTGTTTGAAGAATTTTTTTTCATCACTTAGAGCACTTTGTTCCATTTTTAACGCAACATTTAATACATAACGTATGCGGAATGAAATACGAACAAAATTGAACATGTTCTCAAAAAGTTCCCATAATCGACAGCTTCTTGGTCTTATCAATAGTCCCTAAAAAGTTGCATCGAGCTGTTGACAATGATCGCAAATCAATTTATTTTTAGTACAGCCGAACGAAATATCGTTGTTTCTGAAATGCTAAAAAATCATCTATCATAATTTTATTTGAAATTCAATTAATAAATTAACTTTTGTAAAGCTATTTTATTCCTTCATATATATTTTGGTAAAACAAACTAATTATAATTTAACATATAACATATAATACCAATGTCTAAATAAATTGTTTGATAAGTAATAACGAAATATCTTAAAGTAACATTTTTAAAAACAATTGTCAATTTTGTAAAAACCTACATAAAAATGATATGTAGAAAAAAGGCTCTTAATGTCTAAGTAAATAACAATTTCCCTAAAAAATCTTTAGGGGATACAATTAAATAGCAGTTTGAGCATACAAGACTTTATCTGTGAATGAATGCATTTTCATTTCCACTTTTATTGTCATTTAGTTACAATTCATGAGATGGAGTATTTTAAGTTGTATTTGTCACATTTCTAGGAATTTCTGATTCAAATTCTGATTAAAAACTGGCAGATTATCGTATCAAATGTGTGATTTGGAAATGGTTCGGTGGTTCGGTTCGCATTGTCTCTCATATGCATGGGAATGGGAAATACGTTATATAATGGGGCAGCCATTCACTTCATCATTGTCTGCAGAAACCCCAATGGTCTGATTAGCAACTGGAAACTGGAAACTGGCAAACTAGCAACTGGCAAAGTGGCAAACTGGCAACTGAACTGACTCATTACGAGGCATCTGACATTGTTGATATGGGCGATATTGCTGTGGTCGTCTGTATGTCGTCGTGTGTGTGTATGTGTATGTGGGTTTTTGTATAAGTGTGTGTGAGGCTGTGCGGGCTAATTTGAAGCTCGTTAACATGGCTTGTCAACTGCGGTTGCATTTTGCTGCCAAAATATTTGTTACATGGACTCTTAAAGACGCCCACAGCAATGCCAATAACAACAGCAGCAACAACAGCAGCAACAACAGCAGCAGCAACAACAGCAGCAATAACAACAGCAGCAGCAATGACAACAACGGCAACAATAGACATAAATATTTATGAGCCATAAAGTGTTGCAACTTTTTGATACACTCAACGTGTTTGCATATTCCTCCTTCACACTTGCCGCCACTCTCTCTCTCTCTTGTTCTCTTTCTCTCTTTATTTCTGTCTCCCATTTTACATGTGGATATTGCCAAGCTGTGCTGGGCTTCAGTTGCTTGGCATCAAGCATCAACAAGCAACAATAGACACAACAACAGCAACAACACTACATTCTTATACCCTGTACTCAAATCTCCTCCAATATGATACGAACACAATAAAAGACACTTCTCGTATCCAATACATGTAGTAAGTACTAGTCGTATATACCCCAATTTCAATATGTTCCGCTTACTCTCCGTTAAAGTGAAAAACAAAGTTTAACTTTTACGTAAAACATAAATGAAAATTAAAAATTCAATAGTTTCCAAGCTTTTTTTCTTAGCAGAATTTCTAAGAGTATACCAAATTTGTGTTAGTGTTGCAAAACTATCGATTGTTACTTTGAACACTTACAGTAATATATAATAAGTTCACATCGAAAAAACGACAACCCGATTTTCGCGGAAGCGATTTTCAAGAACTTTAACTCGATAATTTTTTGACTATAAATAATGGCTCCTTGTTATTTTGTGCCTATCAGGTAATTAATTTAGTATTGAAACGTGTTGAATTAGTTTTTAAAAATATCGACAAACTTTGCATCAATTCAGCTGTGAAATAAATAAAATTTATTCTTTTTTTCATGATTAATTTATTAAACATTGCGTCTTCTGTTAATAAATGAAATAATTTTATGAACCTTGAAGTAAAAGTAAACTGAATGTGAAGTTGATTGCCACTTGCCATTGATGAGGCATTTGATAGTGTATCACGTAATGGAAAAACACGAAAATGCCAAAACGAACTCATGCCCTTAACATAGAGGAGTCATATTGGAAATCGGTTGGTTCAGATTTGGTTTGATTCATTTCATTATAGGATCTTGTTGGCTGCGTGTGTTGCTTGAACTCTTGGTGCAATTATATGTACGAGTAAGAGTACGAGTATTTTTCCTATTTATACTAGGTAGAGAGTAGCTTTCCATTGTGTTACATGTTTTCATGTGCGACGGCTAACGACAATTTGTATAATTTATATGGCAATTCGATAAATGTCTGGGCCCATAAAATGGGCAACAAGTGACACACACATACACAACAACAAATATGATGTTATTAATGACGATGATGATAATGATGATCACCATGACGATGATATTCGTAGCACTAGCCATAATAATAAAGATAATAATAAAGCCAATGATAATTACGACGATTTATGCCTAAAAGTCGATTATCATATTCCGCCTAGTTTGGTTTACTGTGTGTGTGTGTGTGTGTACGTGTGTATATTCGTGCATACTTATAAGGTAGTCAAACTCCATCAGTCGTCAATAATTTCATTAGTTCAATATATGCGTATACTTAATTTGATGGCAATGCTGAGACTCAGACAAAAATACAGAATAACAAACATAGAGACAGTCTGACAGACAGACAGACAGACCGACCGAGGACACCATCAGCTTTGACTCGTGATCCTCTTGGCTCGAGTCAGTCCTACAGAGGGCTTATTATCTCATTTGGGTTCGCCTCTTGTGCAATTTATGAATATTTTACGAATATGTTATGACCAAGTTCCTGGCATAGAGGAAGAGACCGGTAAGGAGGAGGGGGGTGGGGCAGTATTCGGCATTCGGCATTTGGTATTCGGTATTTGGGTTCAACAAATTGCTTTGACACTCACATTGACTCACACACTCTCGCACAATTCGTTGAGAACTTTGATTGTCATGTGGCAAACAAATCTCTCGCATTCCATTGTATGTGTTTCATTCAGTCTGTGATTAACAATAAGATTCTGAATTCATTGATTTCTATGAGTCTTTTCATGTTATTTGTGTTCATCGAATTGAATTCAAATTATCGCCAATATCAAATGGTCATTAAACATTTTCAACTATTATAAATGTTCCCTAAATTAAGTGACAAAGTATATTGTCATATATGCATACATACACATTATTATATGTTAAACATACATACGTTAACATAATAGCAGCTATGTATACAGCTATGTAAATATGAGCTTTGAGCTTTTGATGCATACAAGCTTGAGCTGCAGTTGAATTACTTCTTTAATAAAACTTACTTTAAATTAACAAAAAAAGTCTTAACAATATAAATCTACATATTTTTCGGCGATTTGAACCGTGCCAAGAGAGCCCCAAATCGTTATACATAACTATATCTCTATATACACGTACATGTATATTTTTAATCAAATTGAATATGTTCACAACCGGTTGAAATAAATTCATATTAATAAATTTTCTAGAACTCTTCAATTATTTAATATTATCGCTCAAGTATTTTCACAATCACAAAATCCCTTTGACATTCAATCTTGACTATGAGCCAAATCCTTTAAAATACACAAATTTTTGTCTATTAAAAAAAATCTTTTATTTAGCTTGCCCTACCACTAAATATTTTCTTAACACCACTAATAAATAAATAATATTATTAATAAAATAAAAATTAACTTATTTGGGGAAAAAACTCTTTATGAAATTTCCAAAGAGCTTTGGCTTATTAAAGATTTAACTTATTGTAACAAATAATTGTGTAAAGCTAAAAAAAAATTGTTTCATTTAATTTTTGGTTTTGAGTTGCTCAACTAAAATATGAATCACTATTTTAATCTCTTAAGACAACCATCATTCATACGGTTTTCGATTGATGACTGTTTTTTTGGCAAAAAACACTTTTTTGCGTGTGAATACGATTAAGGTAACTTGTAAATTGCCGCTCAATAAAACTGCGAGTCTTATCTGGGTCTTATTTTCACGCCTTTCTTCTGGCCGAAATGCACATATAAAAATGCAAGTTTTGATTAACTGTAAGTTTTAGCTTTCCATTATCCATTTTAAGTTTTCCGTATTAAATTTCACATTTCAGCTATGGCCTTTCGTATATTCATATGCGATGCGACTTGAACACGAGGTCAACTTTTGTTTATCTTTGTCAAAATATGCCAAAAACTTTTGCGACGCAAAACAAATTGAAAATATGCAACTTTATTTATTTGTCCACGTGTTCTCGCCCTAATGAAAACATCAGCGAGACGACCAAATTTATTTGTCAGACTAGTCAGAGGGGAAATTTAGCCAGCCGGGAATATGCCCTTTTTTACCTACATCAATTTAAGACTGTCGTATACTTGATATTATGGGGCATTCGATTTTATTGATGTTGAGAGTCTTGACCGCAGTTAGTTAACTAATTACAAATAATACAAGTCTCGAACTCTGGGCTAAAGTATTTTTAACTGACTCGTCTAAAAGTTTAGACATCATTTGAGCCAAATGAAATTTTAAAGTCAAACGAGTACTCGTCTTATTCGTACTCGTACTCGTACTCGTAATGCAACAATACTAACAACAATGTGACTACAGCTTATTTATGTTTACTGCTTCAGCTTCATGTTGTTGTTGTTGTCGTTGTTGCTGCTCGTCTGCTTGATGTTGTCGAGCAACGTCTTGTTTTTACGAATATCCGTTTGCCCGCGTTGACTTTGGCACGAAGCGTTTCCTAATCCTATGACCACCTCCTTCGCACCCCCAACGTATCGGGGGTTGCCAACCCTCCCAAGCCCATAAGCTACCATCGAACTATGTAACCCGGATATGCGCTTGGAAAACGAAATTATGCTACAGGCTACGGGCCATGAAAATTCAAGTGACTGCGCAAAAGAAATGCCAAAAGTAATCGTATACAGTATCAAAAGACCTGACAAACTGATGCGAAGAAGCTTTCGAAAATAAATGACACAGAGAGAGCGTGTGAAAGAGAGGGGGAAAGAGGAAGAAACAGGGACCATGCTAGGGAAATATTGAAGCTATTGTTGCCCCAAATAATTGCTGTGAAGTTCAATATTTAACATTGCATATCAGCTTATAAGACATTTGAGTAGAAGTAATCTTAATTGAAAATAGAGAAACTCAGTTCTATGCGAGATGACGAAGAATAAATACCCTAGCATGTCGAATTCTATCTGAACTGTCATTCCAATTGCAATTGAGCAAGAGCTAATCTTGCTTATGAGCACTGAATAGGATTTATTTTTGAATAAGCATCAGTGAGCTGCTTAATTCAATAATGCGACAGTAAGAATATTGAGTGCTAAGAACAGAGTTACATCTTAAGGCCTGTCTCCAGCACTGCGAAATTTTTATGTCAGGAATTTGCCATTTATTTCGTGTGCGTGGAACATAAACAAAACAGTGTGCCCAAATACGTAAAACATGTGGCGATGTACCTAAAACGTGCATGGTCACTCTGTCTAATCAGCTGTGTTTTGTAACAGCGCCAATTTTAAAAGTTCAACTAATTTAAAAAAAATTAATAAAATGAACCCCGACAATGAAGTGATTGTGTTGGTGGCGGCATATATTGTTGCAAAAACAGTTTCATCTCTCTTTTTGGTTTTGCGCATAGTTTTTTCTTCCATTTTTTCAATCGACACTCGCGAAATAATTGTCGACAATATATTCCTAGGCTGTGTATCAGCTGTTCTCTCAGTCCACACAAGCTGTCGATAGTCCATTAATCGATATTTATTTGTGGATTTCGTTTAAGTTGCTGGATACTCAAGCAACGAAATCGAAAACGAAAAGTTTCTGCCTCAGTTTTTTTTATATGAAGTTTGACAGAAATTTTTATTTTCCGCGGTGGTGGATACCATGCTTTAGCCAAAAAAACACTTTTGACATCATCAGATTTAAAAATTTTTCATCAATGCGGACGGCAATCCGCGCTAGTGACGAAAGCAGCACGAAGGAAGAATGGAAGATTTGCTTTGACTGTCCGATCAGGTCGAGTTATATACCTATCGAAGGGTATCAACTTAACTTACAAATGTGCATACTAAGACTTTTGGAAGCTCACCTGGCTCGTGAGATAAACAGGTGTAAGTGGGAGCGGAGTGCCGAATGCCAAAATTATGTTTAAAATAATTTATATGTAAAACTTAATATTATTCGTCACAAAATTGGATATCAGAAATTTTGGGGCATGAAAATGTTTTCGTCACTAGACTTTTACCTCGTAAAGAGGTTTTTTTTAAGGGATCACTTTTGCTTAAATTACCATAAATTGCTAATCAATTTCAATTGGGCCGTAGGAAATCAATTAAAGCTATCTCTGATTTGGCATAATAATCTGGTACGAATGAATGCAGCTAGGTTGTTATACATTGATATTCAAATACATTTCTGATGCAAAGTGCAACAATTCTCAATTTCGACATTACATTTTTTTTAAATTTGACCAAGGAAATTATTAAACAAGCGCTAAACAACAGCACATCCTTTGTAAAACTCTCTCTCCCTTCCTTGTTTTCTCGGTCTTTCTCTCTCTCTCACTCCCTGTGGCGTAATGGAATGTTAGAAAATATAATCAACTGTTTCCTTGGTATTTGCTTTGGGCCTGTTATAACAATTTGCAAAAGTTTCACACACATGGCCGTAAATGCGACTTCCGCTCTAACCGGAAATCGACTGCCCCGTGGGCGGGCTTCCCCATACTCCATTTTCCATTTCTTCCAACCCAAAACTGGTAAATAACATGCGCACTATTTTTTATCATAGCCATCATTATATTTATTATTATTATGATTGTAACTTTCTTAGGAGCTCGACCATTTTCTTTGGTCGTATGTGAGTATATGTTTGTGTGTGTGTGTGGGCATGTCTAAGGCTTATTAAATTGCCATTTAGCAGACAGAGAGACAGACGGACCATGCAAATTGCTGACAGTCAAAGCAAATTAGTTGAGTTCTCAGTTGCCCAGGGGCCATGCGCTGATTGCATTGGTGAAAGTTAAAAAAGCAACGGGAACGGGACCGAGAACGAGAAGAGCACAATGACTATAGCACTCCCCTCTCTTTCCCTGTCTCTGACTGTCATTTTTTGTTGGCAATATATGGTCCCCGATAGGCTTTGTCTATTGCACGCGCCAGATATATTTTCAATGGAGCTTGTTGCCATAGATATTATTAAATCCACTTAGCAATTGTCCAGGCCTTGCGATTCGAAACGTTTTCATTGAAATTGTAAACAACTCGTGTTGTTATCTCTCCTCTATCAAAAATATTCGTAGCCACATAATGCAAACAGCTTTTCGGTAAATATATAAAAGATCAACTGAAATTCGCAGACAGCATCTGAATACATATAAACAATTGATTAATCGAATTAGCGGAAATTCAGGGGAAAAACTTGATGCAGTAATGCTAATAATGAAGAGCTTTAAAGAATATACTTGGACCCATGACAAGCAGAATAGAAATAAGTAAATAATTTAAAATAAAATGAGACGCAAATTTATCTTAGATTTAACCTAATTTTAGTGCCCTGGGAGTTTTGGTTGTTTCTGATTTAATTAAAATAAATTACACAATTCTATATAGTTTACACATTGCTCGAGGCAATGTGTATGGCATGCAGTTTCTTACACTTTAGTTTGATTTTCTACAGATTTTCTATGGATGCTGTTTGATAAACTGATCCGATTCGGCCGACTTCGACAGACCTGTTTCAAGAAATCGAGATAATTTCAAAATTGAGAGATAAGCTTACTTTGTAACGGATGGACGGTGTACTTTATAGGGTATACCATGCCTCCTTTTATGCGTTACAAATTCCATTACAAAATTATGCTATCATGTACAGTAAGTTGATAAAAGTTGTGAATAAGTTATCTGCATCATATATACTATATACATACCTTTTAGAACATATGATTTTTAGTGATTTAAAACTATCAACCAGGTATGGTTAAAGCCATCTATTTTACATTTTGTGAATACACAAAGCAACGATTTTCAAATCAGACTGATGATGTATTTCATGTTCACGACGGCACTACATTTTAATTTATTTTGCTACTTTTTTGGTATATTGCCCTTTGACATAAATACAGCGACATCTGAAATGAAGAGAAGGAATTCATAACATACTTATGAGGGTCATGTGTCAGCTGGAGCTGAGTAGTTTTCCTTGCCAGATGCTGACTGCTTTCCTTTTTCTGTTCCGTTCCGTTCCGCTCCGCTCCGTTCTGTTTCCGTTCTTTTTGCCTTCGTTATTAATGGCTAAACGTAAATTCATTTCAACGGCAGATCAGAAACAATGTCCCAATCCCCCCTGACTGCGACTCTTGCCGCACGCTGTGACTCAGTGTGGTAAATGCTGCAAATACATACTTGTGGATTTGTTGCACTTGCATCTACATACATAAGGATCCCATAAGAAATTCGCAAGACTTTTTGCTCGACTTTAGTTGGCGCGTGACTTTTGCCAGTTGGAAGCCTGACGACTCGATTATGGCGATTCATGGGGCTTCAGCAGGGGACATGCCACCAAATGGGGCAAGCAGCGAGCGCTGCAGTTGTAACACAGCTCAGCTTCATTTCTTAGCAATTTGGAGCGATTTTAATGGCACAGCTATTCGAGTAAATTGCGTGGCAATGGACAGCAGCAAACTTCGTTGATTTTATGCGACTTGCAATCAAAATCGCTGCTCGTCAGGCAATCAATTTTTATAAGCCAGGCAGCAGCTGGAGCAGCCCAAAACAATAACAATAACAACAATAGCAGCAGCAACAACAACAACAACAACAACAACAGCTGCTCTAATAAGATGAAAACAGCAACTGCCCCAAAGCGAAAGCAGCCAAATCGACATTGACAAATTTCACATAAATTCCAGGTATAATTTGTTGTTGCTCTGGTTACTTTTTCTAACCTCAAATTCAACGTAGCGGGTGTGTGTGTATGTTTGTGTATGGAGTGAGTTTAAATGTTTTACATATTGTAAAATAACAATATAAAAAATTTAGCAAAAGGCAACGCATAAAACACATACACAACCTGCGCGGGCTGCTACACAACTTTGTGGAAACTGAGAAATTAACTATGAAATAAATAAATTGTTGAGTATATTAACTACAATGATAAAAAAAAACGATTTTGGTCTCAGAACTAAGAACATTGGTCTAAAAAATGCGTCGAGAACATGAAAATCTTAAAGAAAGAAAACACATATGTATTCTAAGAACATTTTAATTAAGACCAAGTTCTTAGTTTTAAGACCACAAATCTTATTATAAGAGTAAAACTTATTATTTCTTTTAACTTATGTGTTCTTATTTTAAGACCAAAAAGTTTTGAATACTCAAGAAAAAAAATCTCAAATTAAGATTAAGCTTCTTAACAATTTAAGAAGACTGAAGTAAGTTTTAGCTAACTTGAGGTCTAGTAATGTCGATATGACACTAAACAACAAAAACAACACACAAAACACTTGCAGAACGACAAGAACATGGCTCGGTATACAGCTGTTTCTGGAGAAGCCGATCTCTATCATCAGTACCGTTGTGCTGACTTGACCGACTTGACCAGCGATCCAAGCTTAATGTCAAATTTGAGAAGCCAGAATTACAGGTCTCAAGAAGTGACAAAATTTTAAGATTTATGTTCTTATTTTAAGAGAAAAGGATCTAAGATCTTAGATTTTTATGCTTATATTAAGAACTTTAGCTTTTTTAGAATAATATTCTTAGTTTTAGTAATTTGGTCTTAAAATGCTCTTATATTAAGAACAAAATATTTAAATTTAAGAATTTTGTTCTTATATTAAGATTTTAGGATTTTCAAGGTTAATATTCTTAGTTTTAATAATTTGGTCTTAAAATATTCTTATTTCAAAAACAAAATATTTAAGATAAATGTTCTTGATTTTAGAAAGTGGTCTTAATTTTCAGTGTAGATATTAAATAATACTACATTGGGAACACAGGGAATAATCAGAATCGATAAACGAAATTAACTTATTCTTAGGTTAGTTTAGGTATTCATCAGAGGATTTGTATAGTACTTTATTCAAAAATATACTCAAAAGTATAGTTTAAAAAAATCAATGCACTTAATTAATAGCAAAAAGTAATTTATTAATTTTTAGACACAACGGAGCTTTTGGCTTCGTTGCAACTACAGTCGAACTTCCCTAACTCGAATCACCATTATCCACGAAAAAAGTTCGAGTTAGGGAGACTTCGAGTTAGGGAAGTAGAATTGTATGAAATTTGCCTAGTATTGCCACTCGACTTTGTTCGAGTTAGAGAGACTTCGAGTTAGGGAAGTTCGAGTTAGGGAAGTTCGACTGTATTATTTTAATATTTTCTAAAGAGTGATAGATTCTAACCACAAATTCCAAAATTATTGTAGTCATAATAGCAAATAAAAATGTTCGATTGAACCTCGCAAATTTGTCAACACGGTTGTCAGATTGTAAGGCAAAAGGGCATCAGCTGATGTCTTCTCGAGTTTCCTTCTAATATTTATGCACTCACAAAATGTGTGCTGTATGTGTGTGTGTGTGTGTGTGGGCGTGGCATTGGGTATGTGTATTGCCTTAATATCGCTACGGGCACTTCACGAGATTTGACGATTTGGTAACGTTCTGGAAAATTGGCATGCGGTTGCTCCTGGCTCAAGTTGTTGGCCTCAGTTGTCGGGTAGTCAGAGAAGCTCTCCTCTTATGGCAAAGGAAAAGCGAAAATAAGCAGCTTATTGTTGTAAATCACTTACTGTTATTCTCATTGTTATTGTGGTCGTTGTTGTTGCTGCTGCTGCTGATTGTTGTTGAACGGATGGCAAACGAGTTGGATGGATTGGCATTAGAATTTGAGAGTAGTATTCGCAATAACCAATGCATTATCCACTGCGCAATGCATTTGTAATGAAATGCAAAAATTGCCTGGAAAATGATTTCATTTTTTTTTTGTCATTTTCTTTTTTTCATTTTTTGCATCCCTTTCAACGATTGCATAAATTTGTTAATACTTTGGAAATTCAGACCGTGTATCTCCAGCAAATTCGTTAAATTCTGTTTAAAAGTCAGAATGTCATCATATACTAATATTTACTTAATCGATTATTCTAGCTTTGGCATTCAAGAATTTATTAATTTTATTCTTATTTTATATTTTTTGTTTAATATTTTAACTTTAAGCTGCGTTTGTTCGGCTATTGTTGAACAATTATAATTATATTTGTATCTAAAATACAGTTGAAGTTCCATAGTTCAAACGTCTATAACTCGAATTCTCTCTAACTCGAACTAAATTGAGTGGCAACAGCGTATACTAAACTTAACAAAAAGACTTCCATAGCTCGAACCTTTTTATTGGATAATGGTGATTCAATTTTGGGAAGTTCGACTGTATTTGAATCTATAGATTCATTTTAATGTTATTATAATGACTTATAAAACGTTGAAATATTTGAGACTCTTTGAAAATTATTGATAATAGAATTATTGAAACTTTCGGGAGCATTGAAAAACGAATTTCAGAAATCTATCGATAGATACTATCTGTTCTTAGATTTTCTGTTTTTAGATTTTCTTACTTATAGTTTTTTTTGATATTTTTTACATTCGGCTTGATCTCTTTGTGATCCAAGAGCTTTTTAAAAAAAAAGAAACAAATAGACCCATTATCAGGTCATATTGATAACAGAGCCTTGTGCTCATTGAAAGGTTACATATGTACATATGTTCATACCACGAGAAGTACTTTACTTTGCGAAGATGCTGCCCACGCAGCATTCACTTAGCATATTCCAAAGCTTACCGACTGCCATCTCAATTTCCCTCAGGCCAATCTCATCTGCATTTTTCACAGGAGTCTGTCTGCCTATTCAATGGTACGGACTGAATTACAAGTAGACAAGAACGAGGACGAGTTTGAGTTTTTACTCGAGTTCGAGAAAGAAGCGGAAAATACAAAGCAGTTTCAAGTGCCAAACACTTCTAACAAAGTTCAAATGTACGTGTATGTGGCAACTGTATTACACTCTGACACAAAAACACACACACTCACACATATATTGAGCCCATACATATGTACAAATGCACATATGTACATACATATGTGTAAATGTGAATAGAGGCGAATGTTTCTGCCATCTCCAGGTTCCATTGTCAGCAGCTTTTGGGGAACAACCACTTGTTGTTATTGCTAAAATCGTTGTTGTTAATTTTGTTGCTGTTGATTGTATGTTATTACTGTTTGACGCTCTGCTTTGTTGCACGAAATATTAATAACATTAACTTCAGCAAAAGAAAACAACTGAATTAAACATTATTTTATGTTGTTATTGTAAATTCAAAATATGAAAACAACAAAAAGTGAACGTTAAAACAAATACTCTAGAAACTATAGAGTGGATAGTATCTATATATTTATATACAGGGTGACCAGAAATAACGGAGACAAACATTTTTAATTATAATTTTACTAAACGAGAGAAATTTAGCAAAGCAACAATCAGTAACGATAAAGTGGATCACTAGTAGTAAGATTCCCAGCCGGTTTCGAAATGGTCTAATCCAGTTGCCATGCACAGGCCCAAACGTGATCTAAAATTGTTGGCCATGGGCCGCAGGTCCTCGGGAGACAGTCGGTTCCATTCCAAGAGCAGCGATTGCTTCAGCGCCTCCAAACTTTTGTGAGGCTTAGCACAGGTCCTGGCCTCCAATGTCGACCACACGCTGTAGTTCATCGGGTTGAGATCCGGCGAGTAGGGTGGCCATTCAGCAGACGAGGTGAAGTCCGGAAAATGGGTTTTGCACCAGTCTTGCGTCATTTTCGCCTTGTGAGCCGGCCGGAGTCCTGTTGAAAAGTCCAGTCCGCATCGCCGAAGTGCAGCTGGGCCCAAGGAATTACCACGGCGTCGAAAATGTCGCGGCGGTACACTTCTTGGTTTCTTTTAACCCCTTGATCCACGAAAACCAGGGGTTTCTTGCCGCTGGCGTAAATGCCGCCCTAGACCATAACGGACTTCGGATTTTGGCGATGTTTGACAATGGCCGACGTACTCGGAACCTCTACGGACCAGATCCACTCGTTTTGGTGGTTGTGGGCCTGCTCGACGGTGAACAGCTTCTCATCTGTGAAAAGGATGCGCTCCTATCGCCGACCTGCGGCCCATGGCCAACAATTTTAGATCACGTTTGGGCCTGTGCATGGCAACTGGATTAGACCATTTCGAAACCGGCTGGGAATCTTACTACTAGTGATCCACTTTATCGTTACTGATTGTTGCTTTGCTAAATTTCTCTCGTTTAGTAAAATTATAATTAAAAATGTTTGTCTCCGTTATTTCTGGTCACCCTGTATATAATGTGTTCATTTATAATCCTATAAGATATATAAATATATTATTAATATCATATTATTATAGTAATTTTTTTTAAATGTACATATTAAATGTAATTTTTTTTTTTAATAAATCTTGCCTTAATACAATTGAAATTGTTTATGATTAATACAATTTACCAAATAGATTTGAATTTAATTTAATATAATAAAATTACATTAATATGTTCTTTAGCCGCGTGTTTCGATATAAGAGACACCGAAGGTCAAGTTTGTTTCAAATTTTTACCAAGCCCTCAGTAAACATAAATTTACTAAACAGACATGTTTAACGTATATTTTAGGCCCCAAAAACACTACAAAGTAATTGTCAATGTTGGAAATATTTTTCAGTATGCTTATCTTATTAATATTTATTTCATATTTGTGGGTTTGAATCTTTTTACCTTTTTGCTATAATTTCGTATAATGTTGAATCTTTTGAGCCATCTTATAATTGTATTCGTAACTTGAATAACACGATAGTAACAAGAGAAAACATATGTTTCTAGAATCATGATTAAGTGGGGTTAAAAAATAAGTATAATATGTGACCATAAATTTAAATCCTTGGCTTGCTAGTTATATGCATGTATAGTTATTTGTTTGCGAGAGAGTATTATGATATTATGTCGTAATATGTTTAGATGTCTTGTCATGAACTAGATTTGTATTTATTAGTATCAAATTAAATTTGAATGTGAAAATTGTTTTGTATTAAATATTATAAAATATTTTATAATCAGATGATATATTTATTCTTTAGCTGTTCTAGGCACAATTTAAGGAATCTTTTAACTGGCCAGGGTATCACATTTTTGATCTACGTAAAATTACATTCCTTTCTTTTTCATTTTGAATCAAAATCAAGTTAGTCGCACATTACAATGAACTGTGAACGTGTGTGTGTGTGTGCGTGTGTTTGCTTTGCTTGTATTTGTGCACTTTACGACTTTAATTATGTAAGTACATAATTGTGTTATTATCATAAGCGTACGGTCCCAGCTCCGTTCTGGTCGGGTCCAGTTTGCTCTTTAGCTCCTATGCATATGTGTATGTGTGTTGGTGTATATGTGTATAAGTGTGTGTGTATTTGTGTGTGAGTGTCCTCTGTTGTGTGCGTCCAGGCCTGACCTTGTCTGGCCGGTCTGCTTGGCAAGCATTTTACGGCCATTAAGCCCCGGCAGTGTCTTTTTGGGGGTTACTGTTACGGTTACGGTTACGGTTGTTATTGCTCTTTGGGTCGTTGCCGTTTTAATGCCGAAGACTACGGACTACGGACTACGGACTTGGACCCGGACCTGGACCCGGACTCACCCTGACCGAGACAGTAGTACATACAAGTAAGTAGTATGTCGTTTGTTCAACCTTTGGGGTCGTCCTTACTTACAATTTAATCTGTGCTCAGTCTCCTTCCTGGCATTGTTATTCTTATTATTATTTAAATTATGAAATGCGCAATGCTTTTAATTATGCATCGAAACATTTTCGGCGCTTCCTTTTTCATTAAAACAAACTTTCAAAAGAAAACACAATTTGGAAGCGGAAAAGCAAAAATGAAAAATATGAAATGAAATTGGCTAATAATTAAAACCTGAACGGTGATTATTGCCTCAAGTTTCTCAAGTTTATTATTTTTCATTTATTTCATTTCACTTACGCCTCTGTGCTTGTTGTTGTTATTACAAACAATTTATTTGCATTTAATTAGAGAGGCAAATTAATTACACATACGCAGTGGCTAATTTTGTCTTTTTATTTTGTGTGAGTGGGTATTTGTTTTTTACATGTATACGTATGCTTCAAAAGGCATTTAATTAAATTATGGCTTTAATATATTGTATTTACTATGCCAATATTACTTGGATCTCAGATTCCTTCGGCTTCATTTGAAAGCCTCCTTCATTCGTCTTCGCCTTGGCTCTTTATACCTTCCCAGTCTTCTAAATATATAATGTGTTTACTGTGGACTGGGCGCACAGTGGCGTCCCAAAAGAAGCTAGCGCTAATTGGACAGTGAATTGAATTCCAGTGTTCAAATTTTGTATTAAATTTCAAACACAATTCCAAGAATTCAATTACACAAGCAAATTAACACATATTTTAGCAATCAAAGTCGATACAATAATGAGTACAAATATTCTCAAAAACGTAACTGAAATGGTTTTTTGTGTAAAACATATTTTGAAAGGCTTACATTGTTAAGTCTTGTTGCCACTTGACGGGAAACAGTCGTGAATGAGAAAACTCTATTTTTAAAAATGACATCACAATATTTACGCTGAGCCCTTTTGAAATATGCTATTCTTCTCACGCAACGGAACTCCAATTCTTTTAAAATAACAGATTATTATTACATATAAATTTGATCAAAGATATATATAGTTTTCAAATATGATATTCATTTTTGTACATTTTACGTGAAAATATCTTTTCAATAGTTATTAAACAGTTATTATTTTAAAATGGCAGCTTTGAATTTGTTTTGTTTGGGAACAGCTGATTTTTTTTATATAAAGTGCAAATAAAGAATGCAGCCACTTTAATATGTCTGTCGACTTAAATGTTAATAACAGCACTTTTTGAGTTTGAGCATCTTAGTAAATATTTATAAAACCCTGGCTGCAGTTGCTAAAATCGGGACGCCTCTGGGCACAGTGTCAGGCGCAGGCATTTTAACTTGTACTAAATTATTATTAAGTGCTTTTCATTTTAAGTTACCAACACACACACAGACAGACACTGCTGCCTCCTTAGCCTGGCTTGTTGCGTCTGTGATATCCTTTAGCAACAATTCGTCAATGTCAAAATTACGACAGTGGGCACGATAATACTTACGAGTACTTTTGCGCCTGCTGTTGCAATTTGTTGTCAGTGTCGTCCTCCAGCTCCTAAGTTGCCAGGCTGCCTTCCTCCCTCCCTCTCCCACACTTTCTGTTTCGCTCTTTCTCTCTGTCTCTCTTTCTTTGTCTGCTTCCTGCTTCCCGCCTCAAGTTACCGCCTGAAACTTGCTGACTTATCTTCATAGTCATACCAATTTTGCCGTCTAGCTGTTGCGGCGAGAATCTGTGGAATGTCGCCTCTGTTGCTTGCCTCTTGTTGCTGCCACGATGGAAATAAATTGTTATTAATGCTTTTGGTCCGCCTTCGGCTGCGGCCTTAGAGTCTCTTTCAGTCCAGTTCAGTTCGGTTCAGTTGAGTTGAGTTGAGTTTTTGCTATAGTCAATGAAATATTTGAAACGCGCGCTTAATTCTTAACGGCTGTGTATGCTTCGGTCTGTGTAGGTGCGTGTGGTTGTGTGTGTATGTGGGCAAAGCCGAAATAATGTGCGACAATTTAATGTGGCAACCACTTGTTGCCCATAAACCGTTTACGGCCTCCTTTTAAATTGATTTGTGCCACACGAACCATATCAATGGCACTGCTTGAGGAAAGGTAATCATAACTCAACCCAATTCAGCAGGTAACAGCTACCAAGAATTCCAGTCCTCAATCCCCATTCCACATCCTCAACCCTGCTCAGCCCCCGTGGAGACTATCACACGATAGGGATCCAGAAAGAAAGCTTAAAAGCAAATCGGAAACAGTCACAGACGGCACACAGTAAACTCGGTTAACGTAAACACGTCAAACGAACGAAAGCTATGACAAACAGCATAAAAACAGCAACAACAAAACCGCAAAAACAAAAAAAGAAATGACAGAAAAATCTCACATAAAAACTGCTTGACAAAGTTGAGCATTAAAAGTCGACGCTTGAATTTGCTCTCAAGGCTTTTAGCTAGAGTTCGTAAAAAGAATTTTAAAATATTTTTTAAATTAGCTAAAGTTTTTGTATAATTCTCAGGTACAATCTAATTAAGGGCTACTCTGCTTCACTTCATTACGAACTTGGTCCACTAATATATAAATTGCATACTTTTAGGAGCGATTTAAAAGTTGAAACTTTTCGTTTTTCGATGCTGATCTCAAAAGTATGCAACATTTATTTAATTTTAGTTTGATAACAGGAAATACGTACAGTTTCCTGTCAATATTATTTTAATTCTTATTTATTTTTTAAAATAACATTTAACATAAACTTCTTTTTATTAATTAGAAATATTTATTTTCACTAATCATTTGGCAAGTTGGCTGACATTGTTGCTATTCGATTTCTGCTTCAGAGTATCAGAAAGATGCCCGCAAGACTCGTCGAATTGCGTGTAGCTTCCGTTTGGTTTTCCCCTCTTGTTCCTCTTCACATCTTCGAAATTGAGTTCTCCATCTTCTTCTCGGTTCCTGTAGGCGTCGACGTAGGCGTCGCGGTTGGCCGCAGGAAAAGCCGCAGCCGCAGCAGCAGCAGAAACAGCAACAGCGCGCTGTAGCGTCTCATAAAATCGCAGGCCGGCCCATTAAATGCTATGTAGCCATCTTCAGCTTTATCGTTATAGCCATCATCCCCATCCTCATCTCAAAGCATACATAAAGTCATTGCCTTTGTCATTGTCGTTGTTGTCGTCCTGTTTGTCCTTTATTTGCATTTTGCTCCCTGCTTTGGCCAAGAAATTCAAAACAGATTTCTTGGCCAGATTGTTCAGCGCTAACAGTTCATTACCCAAATGACTGCTGTGGGCTGATGAAAACGTTGGCCAAATCGTCAGCGGGATGGGGGTCAGGGTCGCTGTCATAGCCAGTTTCAATGTGGTCAGTACAGTGATTTGGCTGAAAAGGTTCAAATTCATTCAAATTTTTGAGTCAGTCACCAGGCCAAAGCCAAAGCCAAAAACTTTTGCTCATCTTCCTTTTGCACATACTGTTCATAGTTTACTGCCTGCAATTTTCTTTAAAACTTTGACCTAACTTTTCCTATTCCACTTGCTTTCCCTTCTCTCGTAGCATTTGTATTTTGTTGCCTGTCGAGGGAGTTGCAGAAACTTTTAAATAGTTGCTTATACAAAATCATTTACGAGTGCCTTCCATTTAATGTTCACCCTCTCTGTCTCTCTCCCTCTCTCTCTCTGTATATAAAACATATGCAAAAAGAAAACATAAAACTTTATCAAAGTGCCAAGTTGCTAGGCGTAAAATTTGTACACCAAATATTATCGGGGCAATGGTGTAGAATCCATCAAGTGCTTACCCTTTAATCCCATTTCCAAGCCCAGCTCAAGCGGAATAATCACGTAAAGCACTCGAAAAAACTTTGGCTCAATTAGCAGCGAGTAACTCCAAGTCTGGACGTTCGAGTGGGCTGAGCTTCCCTTCAAGTGCCACTTCTTGTGCGTGTTGGTTCATGTTGGAAGATGCAACTTGCAACTTGCCAGTTACGTTCGAGCTTAAGCCGACTTGAGGCAACTGCAGTGATTAAATAATTAGCTTCTTTAATCTGCACAAGCAGAATTAATAAACTGCGCACTTAAGCTTAAAATAACTGCAATAAGTTCACTTCACTTAACATTTATAAATAAAGCAACTTCTTTTGTCGATATATAGACAGGAAAAATAAGTTTGATATTAACATATGCTCTCCAAAATTGTGGGATCAATTAAACTATAAATTACATTATTGGGTCGTAATGATGTTTAAAGTCTGAGACTTGACGGGTGATTCCTTAAAGAAGCCAATTTTTTTTAGAATGTTCAGACACTCTAATTGAACATCGGAGATTGTAAGAAAAAGCTACATAAATGAAAATTGGTAAATATGCATTCCATTGTTGTTCATAAACTAATAGGAAAGCTACATTCGAATGTGAGATATCTTGTATTTGTTTTGTAAAAAAGCAAAGATTTCAACTTTTTAAGCAAATTTTTTTTATTTTTGTTGACAAGCCAAATAGAACATTTGTTTATTTTTTTCCAGATATATGTAAAAATTATATTGTATCGCTGAGTTTGAACTGTTGCCTAACTTGCTGATGATTAATTAAAAACTTCCATCCAATAAATAAATTCCAGTTTCAATTTGGAAATTCTCATATTGTTTCTTGTGTTTCAACTGAAAGTAATTTTATGCAATTTCATTTCCCAACTAAATAACTTATATAACTCAAACATAAATACTCATCCTTATCATTAGAAATGATGGCAATGTCTTATTTATTTTTTGCCTTCATATTTACTGCCCAATTTGACACATTCCATGTAATAAATTTAAGTAATACTCGTAATGTCGCTCGGCAGTCTCAGGCGACTTTAATTTGAGTAATTTGAGAATTTTCCATAAAAACGGCTGATAAGAAACATCCATGGCAACAATCAATGGTGTCCACTGGCATCCCGTGCGTATACGTAATGTGTGTCCTTTATTGTTTTATTGTAGCTCTGCAGTGCGTAAGAAGCTATGTACCATACATGTTTTATCAGTTGGCCCATTACGGCAATAACTTAATATCCATAAATTCATTTCCGCTTCTCGTTCAATTTCCTTTGGCGCTGCTCTCCAATTCCAATTCCAGTTTCAGTTCCATTTCCACATTCACTTTCACTTCCACTTCCACTTCCAGTTTCAGTATCAAACTCAGCCCCGCAAATACTTGCATGTGTGTGTGTGTAATTACAATTACGCAAAATGCCTCCACAAAGCGTTGTTCGTGGTGGCATGCCTCAGGCCGTATTCGTAGGGGCAACACAACACGGAGATCAACGCAGTGTGTGCCGGAATGTGTGGAGGGTGCAAGCAATACAATTACGAGTAGGAGTGAGACTGTGACTATGACTGAGACATGGACTGAGCTGACAGGAGCTGAGAGAGACAGGACACAGGTGCTACGCATTGGTAACGGGCATTGTTAACAGGGGCAAGGCCAGAATGGAGGCCACGGTCACGACTATTGCCAGCGTATTGAACTTTCCATTCGAAGCAAATTCCATTCAATTGACTTTTTTCTTTTTTTGTATATCAAATCAATAGCAGCTGGTCATTTACCTGCATTTTCTTTGTAGTTTTGTTGACTGTTTAGTTACTGTAATTATAAAGGTAATTGGCTTTGATAAATGGCATTTTACTCGCATTTGGGCCCGAACCGCAGTGTCTTTAATTTGTATTGAATACTTGAGTGCATATTAAATGTGTGATTAAATTCTTGCTCTTCGCAGGACTACATGCCCCAGCTGAATGGAATCGGTCTCTGTGTTATCAATTTGATGGATGACATGCAGGAATACGCCCGTGGATTGTTTCTAATCATGTAAGTTACGACTTGCACTTGACGAATATTCAATGTGTAACATTCTATACATTCGATTCTGTTGACTATTGTTTACTTTCAGGTACTGTGGACCGGCAATATTGTTGTCATATTTGTATATACGCACCTCGCAGGAGCTGCGTCCCCCCGATGGCCCCTTTGCGGTCATGATGTACGAACATCGTGCCGATCTTCGGATGAGACAGAGGTTAGTTCCGAAAGCATAATCTGTTTAGTGAGAAATATGGGTCTCCAATGCTACTATGATTAGATGAGAATTCAATTAGAAAAAATGTATTCTACATACACTGGCGCACATATTTATTGGCACAGCAAACATTTTGAGATTTGGGGGCTTAATTGTTCCCTTATCGTTAACATATTGGTATCAATGGAAAGGTCACTTAAATTCCGTTTGATTGATATAAAACTTTTCTTAACCCATTAAGTACCCTTCGAAAATTTCGAATTTATGCAAAAGTCAATTTTCGAAACTTTTTTCCTCGATTTTTTACCAAAAATTTTTTGATGCCAAAAAAATTCTTCAAACAATTTAAGGAGTGACTGCAAAAAAAATTTTCCAAAAATATTTTTGCTAGTATCTTTTATAATTCTTTGAAAATCCTAAAAATTACCATTTTAACCCCTTCTTCCTACTTTTTACATAAAAAGTGCCTTTTTAGCAATTTTCAAAAAATTATAAAAAATACTAGCAAAAATATTTTTGGAAAATTTTTTTTGCAGTCACTCCTTAATTTGTTTAAAGAATTTTTTTTTTATCAAAAAATTTTTGAAACAAAAACGGACATAATATGAATTATTTGGGGTAGATACTTTACAATAGAATAAAAGTGAGCCAATATTAACTTAATTTTGTTTGCTTCGTGCAATCCATTAGAACTTTCACACCGAGTAATGACCAATCAAAAGACATAATTTTGAAGACTTTTACTTGTAATAACTTTGTGTTTTACAACAACTCAGAAGCAATAAGACACATAAAATAAATAAATTATATAAAAAAGGGTGGACAATGAAATGAAAATGAGAAGAAAATCATAAAAAGGATAGAAATACCTGTGGCCGATTTGTTTGCCGTGAGCCGTGTCATTAAATTGAAATATTAAGCACTTGTTGGGCAATGGATGAAGTGAGTTCATCACTCATCCGGAACCGGATTTTTGGCATCGATTTGGGTCTCAGTCGTGCGAGCCGAAACACTGCTAATTGAGCTGATTAATTTTCCGAACGGACTGAAATTGAGACGGAGACTGAGGCTGACGCTGAGATTGAGAGCACGAAGAGCAGAGAGCACCTGGACTCTTGTCGTCCGTTGCTAATGAGCTCAATTTCAACCCAATGGCAGTTTAATGACTTCGATTTACCCAACAACTTTTTTTTTGTTCATTCCACTATGGGCTATAATCCCACTTTTTTTTAACATAAAGTGAAAATATAAAGCAAGAGACTTTAAATTTGGCATGAAATTAAGCTAAAATACATTTTTATTTTATTTATTTATTTTATATTATTTTTTTCCTTTCCAACTTTGTAAGCTTAAAATATGGGCCTTTCCAAACTCGCGCACGGAACATTCGTTACACATTCAAAGTAAAAAACGGTAAAAGAAAACGGTTTTTTTTCTGATGAAGGGCTCTAACATATGGGCTAATCCTGAGTTGCGGACGTTACATTTGCACGCAAATTTTCATGTTTAAACTGATACAGCTCGCGTTCAGATTGGTGAATTTAAATGAAATTTTCTGAAAAAATGCATTTCATTAAAAGTACTCATAAACCTATGTTAAGATAGATGCCTTACTGTTTTTGAAAAAAAATAGGCTTGCTGAAAGTTCCGTTGCGGCCGTTACAAAGAATGGAAGTCGATTTGAGGTTAACGTACATTTGCACATACGAGTATATTAGTGAATTTTGCATAGTAAACATAAAATATCCAAATACAAAAAATTAAGTGGAATATATGACCATATCAATCCATCATCAAAAATAAAGATAAGTAGTCTCCTTATTTAAAAATTTAAGTTTTTGTCTGTTGCGGACGTTACGTTGCGGACGTTACACTTTTTACACACACACTTTTTTTCAAATTATTAATTTATATTAAATATTTTTTCGATACAGTTTTTATCTTAAATGAAAGAAAATTAAACAAAGTTTAAGATGTGCTAAGCTCTTAACACTCAGACGACCGTTTTGCCCACTTCTTTGGCCATTTGAAAATACCCCTTGTTTTTTACAAGATTTATTGAAATTTAGAGGCAAAAAGAGGAATTAATTGATTAAGCTCAACCATGTAACAACCAAACCACCGTAAAATCATTTTGATTTTGTAATTTGAGGCCTGAAATATATTCTATTGCAACAAAAAACCACTATTATTAAAAAACATGCAAATCATTGACAATTTAAGGTTTTTGCCCTTGGTTTAAAAATTTTCGGATTAGCCCATATAGCATTTGATTAGATCTTACAGTGATGCAAACACTGATTTTGGGTAATTTTTCAGTTCCGAGGTAACAACAGCGACACTGGATAGTCCGCAATTTCAAACACGAATATTAGATTCTGTCGGAATTGAATTACTGCAAAAAATAAATAATTCCCGTCATTTAAAAACAAAAAAAAAAATCTTGAGTATTTAGATTTAGAAAATTAAAAAAAGTCAAAATACTAAACATCACAAAAAGTGGACTTTATTGCAAAATATCGGACTTTTCTCCATTGTGCTTCACCTTTTGGTTTTCGCTTTCTCTGTCTCTTTCGCCCGCACAGGAACTCATCCACATCCTCCGTGGAGCCGCGTACTCTGAGCGGAGGCGGCGTTGCCGGACTGAGCAATGGCCACGGCACCAGCGCCCGCTCCTACGATCTCTACAGCGCCGAGCTCGATGTGCATCGGGAGAAGCGCAAACAGCGCAATTTTGGCAGCATGGCGGCCACTCAGGTGGTCTGTCTGTGTCCACTGATGATTCTCCGATTCGCACGCCTCTCGCTCGAGGAGACCTACGAGAACATGAAGCACTTCGACTTCACCTACTTGATGTTCGTGTGGGTCGCATTCCTGCCCACGGTCATATTTCCCTGTATCTATGCCTCACAGATATTGCCCAGGTGAGTAGGTTCCAGCAAATGTTTAGCTTGTTCTCAGATACTTTAAAAATAATTCAAAAGGAATGAGTGAAAAAAGTAAAGTAAATAAAAATTACCCTTTAGCTGAAATTGTCTTTCGTGTTCGGTTCTTAACAGTGAATACCATTCATGTATTCAATATCAAATATTTGAAAGTGTGTGAAAATATAGTCGAACATTTGTTTGGACTGAATTCACGGTAGTGACAAAAGCATTCTCAAAAAACACACACGCAGTGAAGTGAAGGGTAATAGCTATAAATTCACTTAGTTTTGAAAAAATATTTACTTCCAAATTACAGTCGAACTTCCATAACTCGAATTTTCTCTAACTCGAGCTAAATCTAGCATATATTTCTACACTTAAAAAATAGATGAAGTTGAACATTTTTTTGGATAATGCTGATTATGGAGAAAGAATACTAAGGCCCGTTTTTTCAATGTCTAAATAAGGTGTTTAAAACCTATTGAAAATATATTTTGACGTAAAATTTATAGAAAGTACTGTCAAATTTTAAATTATATACATATATCTTAGATACAATTTATACACTGATAAAAAAAGGATCTAAAATCAAGATTTTGGTCTCAGAACTAAGAACATTGGTTTAAAAAATGCGTCGAGAACATGAAAATCTTGAAGTAAGAAAACACATCACGATTCTAAGAACATTTAAATTAAGACCAAGTTCTTATTTTTAAGACCTTAAATTCTTATATTTTCAAGACCACAAATCTTATTATGAGAATAAAACTTATTATTTTTTTAAGATTATATGTTCCTATTTTAAGACCAAAAAGTTTTGAATACTCAAGACAACAAATATCAATTTTAGATTAAGCTTCTTAACATTTTAAGAAGAATGAAGTAATTTTCGATATGACACTAAACAACAAACAACAATACACAAAACACTTGCAGAAGCCAATCTCGATCCAAACCTAATATCGTATTTGAGACGCCAGAACCAGTTGTGAATGAAAGCTCTCAAACAGTGACAAAACTTTAAGATTTTTGTTCTTATTTTAAGAGAAAAAGATCTTAGATCTAAAATTTTTATTCTTATATTAAGAACTTAAGATTTTATAGCCTTATATTCTTAGTTTTAATAATTTGGTCTTAAAATGGTCTTATATTAAGAAACAATTATTTAAATTTGAGAATTTTTATTCTTATATTATTAACTTACGATTTTCAAGATTAATATTCTTAGTTTTAGTAATTTGGTCTAAAAATGTTCTTATTTCAAGAACAAAATATTTAAGATGAATGTTCTTGATTTTAGAAAGTGGTCCTTTTTTCAGTGTATGTACATTGAAAGAAAGGCCTTTAACCGTTACCGATTGACAAAAAGAAAAAAATTATAAAAAATGCATATTCAAAAGTCATTGTCGAGCTTGAAGCTCGCTTTTAATAAATCATAACTCCATGAGTTTGGTATTTTTGTATTTGCTTTAAACTCGCAAGACATTTCACTGAATGGATTTGGTCCCGTCCATGGAATTGCAATGGCTCAAAACTGACTTAGATTTATTCCCAAATGATTCCCGTCGAGATTATTGACTGACTTTGTTCTTCTTCATCTTCATTTTTGTCAGAGATGAACAGGAGCGTCTTCGTGGCTACTTCCGCCTGTCGGCCAAGAGGAAGCCGAAGTCGCAGCGACGCAGCGACGGCGGCACTGGCAGCTCCCGGGAGGACTCCATCGAGAAGGACGAGCCCACGAATACGACAAGCATTGTGGGCAGTGGACAGGGACAGGGCGCACATCCACATTCGCAGCAGCTGTCGAAGGGAAATGCAACAACCACAGCAACAACAACAAATCTGCGACATGAGCGAGGACACGGAGGACATGGCCTGAGCTCCAAGGATCGGTATAGTGGTGCACCTTATAGACAGGCTCAGGCTGCTGGCAAGGACAGGGAGCGCGATAGGGACAGAGATCGGGAGAGGGATAGGGATAGGGATCGAGAGCGGGATAGGGATAGGGAGAGACAACGTGTGGCGAGTGGACGCGGTGCTGGAGATGCTGGCGTGGTCAACAATCTGGGCAAGAATATGCGTGGCAAGAAGCACGACGTCAAGATCAACATCATCTCGGATGGGGGCCATGCAACCACCACCACCACCAGCACCGCCACCACCCCCCACTCCGGCCAGGCACGCAAGCAATCGGCGAGTGCCAGCGGCAGCAACAACAGCAGCCAGCGCAAGTCCGGAGCAGGCGCAGGAGCAGGAGCGGGAGCGGGCGCGGGTCAGGCCAGGCGATCAGGATCGGGATCTGGATCCGGCAAGTTGACCATCGAGTGCATGTCCGTGTCGAACAACTCGGTGTCCAATCTGACCGCCTCGACCTACTGCAACGGCAACGGCAACGGCAGCGCCCTTTTGGATGACAGCAGCACCAGCAACTACGGCGACGGCGAGGAGAGCTCCGTGGTCAGCAGCCTGATGCATCCGCCCCAGCGCTGGCCCCTGCCCATGGCAATGACGGTGGACTGCGGCGGACTGCGGCACAAGGATGTCTCCTTCAGCGAGTGCAGCAGCACGCTCTCCTCGAGCACCTTGGACCGCGACCTGGAGATCATCGATCTGCTGGAGAGGGAGCGCAGCATGGACATCCAGGAGATGATGCAGCGCGAGCAGCAGGGCGAGAAGGTGCGTCTATCCATCAGCGGCGGCGGCGGCGGCGGCGTCGGACGTCAGCTGCCGGACATCGAGAAGCTGTACTCGCAGCGCTCGCCGAAGCCCAAACGGGACTCCCTGGGCTACGGCTACGACAAGGCGGCCCTGGCCCTGGTCATGCCCGGAAGTGATCCGCTGAGCATGTCGCTCTCGGGCAGCAGCCAGCCCACGGAGTACAGCATGTGCTCCACGCTGCAGGAGCAGCAGCAGCAGCAACAGCAGCAACATCATCAGCAACTCCAACTCCAGCAGAGTCATCAGCAGGCCAAGATGCGTCTCAGCCAGCAGCACCTGGACGAGGAGCAGATGGCCGAGGAGGAGGAGGAGGAGGTGCCGCAGGACTTTTACGACAGCTACACTCCCGGGGGCAGCAACAACTTGCCGCCGACAGGGCTGCCAACGGCCCTGGCCCAATCCTCGACAATTGCTGCCCCGGCCCCGCCCCCGCCCGCCTATCAGTATCAGTACACGCGTCGCCTGAGCCGCAAGAGCTCCGCCTCGGGATCACATGGTCACGCGGGCGGCGTCAGCTCGCGCGGCTCCAAGCGGGACAGCTTCAATTCCCTCAACGGCACCGATCTGATTGCGGGCGCCTTCTGCGAACTGGATCCGACACAGCCGCTCAACAAATTGGCCGGACTGGAGGGACGCATGCGACGCAGCAGCCCGCGGAACTCGAGCTTCAGCTCCAGCTCGGCGCGCAGCTCGCTCAAGTCACGGGACTATGGACACGGATCCGCGCACTCGGCGCATCCGGAGCTCGACTTCAGGGAGAACATCTTTGCCGAGCTGTAAATGGCCACGCCCCGCCACACGCCCGAAGAGGAAATGCAATTCATTTCCCGCACTTTTTTATGTACTTAAATCTAGAGTATTTTCGAGGCACAGATGTGCGAAATGTTGCAACTTTTCTATCAAGCATTTTTTCTACTCGTCGGCATTGCAGAAATGCTAGGGGAAAGAGGAAGGAGCAAAAGGAGCGGAAAGAACTATAAAAGTATAACTGAAGTTTTTGGCCTCTATATCTTTTTTGTTTTTTTTTTTGGATTTCTTGCAAAGCTTGTGAGAAATGTGAATGCTGCAAGTCTTGAGCTTAAATGAGACATTTTATTGCAGCTTTAGGGAATTTTTTTGATTAGCAAAAATAGCTAATAACAAATACATATGAAAATACAAATTAAAATATGTATGGTTATCTCAATGTATTTAAATTATTATATACACATAATAATAATGAGAGATATGATTGTTTTAATGAACGAATGGGAAAGCGTGCCTAAAGGATGGAAAGTGAAAGAAGATATATATAAATATATCTATATATATATATAGAGAAAGAGAGAGCGAGAGAGAGAGAGAGTTAGAAAGATAGAGCTTCGCTAGTTGCTCAGTTAAAATGTTAAACAAGGATCAAAGAAATTAAGTATTTTATAAGCAGTTTCAAAAGTAAACAAGATTAAAAACTTGATATAGTTATGAAAAAAAAAAAAAAAAATATGAGAAAAAAATAATCTAATTAAATATGAACCTTTCTCAAACAGAAACTGAAATTTGTTAGCATAATCCATGTTACGTATTTAACGAAATTGTTATAAAAATCGACCTTAGGATAAGTGAATTTTTGCTGTGTTTAGCTAAGATGAATTCTTCACAAAGTAAACATAAGTAATTATAGTCTATAAAAATATTCGAGCATTGCTAAAAGAGCATGCAAAATGTGCCAAGCAACAAAATCAATTTTTAAAAAAATAAAATAAATACAAAAACCTTTCGTATATATACCAACTACACATACAGCTTTGAGGCAGTGTGCGAGTACGATCAGATGGGGGGGATTGGTAACCTGCTAAACTGATTAAATCTTGAAAAGTATTAGCACAAAACAATAATCAAGCTGTCTCTAATCTGACTTATTTTTGAACGTTAATTAAGCCTACAGGTTACCAGCGTATCTCGATGTCGTGCATACCCCGTCAAATAAATGTAAATTACTTTTTAAAGTTACAAATTGCAATTGTGTGTTAATGTCCAAATCAAAGTCAAGGCGATACCCTGTACCCACATCTAACAATATCCAAATACAGATCTTTCTCCGTTTGTGCTCCGCAATCGATTGTTATGATATATTCCGAATTTTTAGATGTCAGATACATACATACATAAGTATACATATAAGCGTTAATTGTAACTCAAGGCTTTATCTTTCACCAAGCGGTTGTAATACATTTTTCTGGGAACTGAGGGAAAACTGTTGATGCTACTGTTGCGTACACAAGTGTACTATTGATTGCCCTTTTAAAATGGGTACAGGGTACAGAAAACAATAAACGATGAATATTAAAATGAAAATGAAAACTAAAAGAAAAAAGAGAAAATCTTTTTTGTATTCCACTTAAATATGCAAAGTATAAACATATATGTACATATTTATGGGGAAATATTGTGCAAGCGTTTTTAAATATTAATTGCCTGCTGCAAAGTTTTAACAATAAATATTAAAAAAGAAAAAATAATTAAAGTTTATTGAAAGTTATACAAACACACAGAAAAAAATATCTCTATAAATATTAAAACATATAAATATGTATAAGTATGTGAATAGTTAAATATCATGTAAAGCTGGTTGCAATTCTTTTGAGCCCCGGGAATTGCAATTTGTAAATTGTAATCGTACTTAACTTGAATCGAAATCTAAAGCTAATTTAAAGATCTTGACTGGCTCTCACCCCATTGACTCTGGCCCAAGGAAAAACGTAATAACTAAACTAAACTTAAATTAAATTCAATTCAATTCACAGCCGAATTGATATACTTAGTATAGAAATTTATATGTTATAATATTAAAAGTAAGCTTAGCGGCGCAAGGAAAAAGTCCCAAAATTCCAACCAAAGGCACAGGAAAAGCCATAAAATTTAAGACCCCGTATAAATAAGTACACATATACATACAATTTATATGTATACATACATATATATATGCATATACACTACTTATATATTTGTGGGTATATTGAATATGGTTGTTTTTTTTTTGTTTTCGTTTTTTGTATTTAGTGTATGAAACAAAGAAAGAAACTAATAAAAAAATTTTGTGAGTTAAACATATAACAACAAAAAAGAGAGAAAAACCAAAATCTGCTGCATTGGTGTTGCCTTTTTATTTGGGTTTCAGTTCTGCACAGTGGAGCAATGACAACAATAAAAAGCGATAAGCTTACGATTACTAGAGGTAAGAAATTATTACAGAAATTAATATCAAATAAACTGATAAATTGGTATAGATTGTTTTTTTTTTATTTTTTTTTTTTAAGAAGCTTCTCTTAATGTTAAGAGACTTGAAATAAGCCTTTTAATAGAAATACTTATTATAATTTTCAAAAATGTATCTAAAAATTGTTTAAAATTTAGTCTTTTCTTTATGCTAAAATCAACTCAAAAAAGGTTAAATATAATGTTTACATTTCAATTTTTGTTAGTATTTATTTGACTTAAACAATTTATGTTTAACTTTAAAACTGAGAAGTATTTCTTTAAGATTTTTATTGGACTTTAATTGCACGCTGAGACTAAAATTTACTTTTCTCATTAAATATTCAAACACAATTCAAATATTTAAGCATGCTTTTTGTAATCTTTTGACTTTCTTCATTTCACTTACTACGTAACCTTTGAGCAGTATTTTTTATCAAGTTCTTAATGGACTTTTGATGCACCCTGAGTCCACTGTAACGAGGCGCAGTCATAAAAAAAGGTTGATTCCTGCTGTTTGTATTTCAGCGCTGGTCTAGGTAAGCTGCGTACAGTGTGCGAGTAAGAATGCGAATGCAGAGCAGGTATTGAAGCTGGAGCTGGAATCGGCGGAGAAAAACTGGAGCTGGTGCTGTGGCCACGTGCCCCTGCCGCCTCAATTTAATCCGTGCAAATGCAAAGACGAAATGGGGAGCCAAAATAATTCACAGCATAAGGCAGAGACCATGTGGAAGGATATGGGGAGCGATAGATATATAAACATGTATATACTTATATATTATTATTGGGTTTATGCATGCAAGTGTGTGCGTGTGTTCATCGAGGTCACTGTGCGAGTTCAAAAGTTCAGCTGTTCAGTTGGGTTTAACAGCCTCAAATCGGCTCCATATGGATGGCTTTTTCCATCTCTTTTCTCTCTCCTTCTATCTCTGTTTCTCAACAATTTGTGCTCTAGTTTGGAGAGGTCAGTTGGCAGAATCGCAAGTTGAGGTCAGTTTGCGTCTTCGAATGACCCAATAAAATGATTAAGTACCGTTACACAATTCTTTATCTTCCCAATTTTTCTCTTTTCTTCTACTTCTTTTTTTTTGGCTACATTCGCATTTAGTTTTTGTCATTTTATTTTGACTTGATTTTATTTTTGTGCTTTTTATGGTTCATGGCATAATCGTAAAATTACAAGAATTTCATGTGCCATTATCGGCTAAGGCGACATTGTGACCTGCCATCAAGCGAATCCTTAAAAAAAACGAAATTCGGTCAACGGTTTTTTGTCGCTCATTCCTTTACCTCGATATAGAAGTGACGTAAAAGATTTAGAGTGGTCAGGCTGCTGTAAAGTCGTTAACTCATACCTTTTCCGAGTAATTTTTGAGATAAAAAGAAAATATCTTGTTTTAAGACATTGGTGTCGGTACAACCGGAACTTCTCTTAATGCAATTGTGTATCTGAAATCATAGTCCCTTTTTTAAAGATTCGCTTCGAAAACACGTGTGCTTATGTTTTTTTTAATATTTTTATTTTTCTCAAAGTTTAGAAAACGTTTTCGCATATTTTATGATGTATACTTATTTTCCAAATTTTATACTTTGATTTACATGTTCGTAGGTAACATTCAGCTTTTATAAAATTGAAATTAAATCTTTTTCACACTTTACCTTGCATTGCAGTGAATTATCAAGTGGAAGAACTCTTAAGTAAGAATTCTGAGAAATGTCATTTTGCATAGATTTGAGTTGGGGTTAATCCCCATCGTATTAAAAGGTCGTTAGCCTGTTCATTTTATTAGGAATACAGGTGACATTTAACTTCAGGCAATTTGAAATCAAGAACATAATTCGAGTATCGTCATAATAAGTCAATATATGGACTTGAGCTACAATTATAGCTGTCTGTTGGCTGCGAACTGTTAACTGGTTTTCTGTGGTCTATTTAAAGTTAACTGCCTGTCTGTCTGTCCGTCTGTCCGTCTGTCTGTTTGTTGGTTGGTTGTTGCGTGTGTCTTCTTCATTATCGGCTTATTGGCATAATGCGTGTTAAATCGTAAATTGCGAATGTGTGGTATGGCATTCCATACAAACACACACACACTCATAACCATTTCACGCCTTGGACATGGGATATACTATCATACGTGCGTTTGCCGCAAATGACACACATAAACAACTTTCAATCATATGAAATGCGCTTTCAATTGCGATTGCGTCCGCATCAAATGAAATGAAACGCGCGACCAAATAAAATTATGGCGATCACGTATACGCAATGTGGACTGGCAATTGGCCACCGACCAACGACCAACGAGCAACGACCACTGACCACATTGACTACTGGGCCTCTCCACATCGCCTTTTATAGATAGAAATACTAAGTGAGTTGCTTAAAAAAACTTGTCTTTCATAATCGTTTTTGGCCCATACTCGCACTTTATCATTACATTGAAAGTTGGCTAATTGCAATTGCAATTGCAACTGTGACAGTCGCTTATCACTTAACCTTCACCTCGCTTCCTAGTGTGTGATTCCGCTTGACCTCTTCCCCTTCCTCCAACCTCAGGCCCCCTCTTTTCCCCTCTTCCTTTGCCTCTTGGCAGACAGACAGACAACTTGTTGCCCCGCATTTTGTGTATGCCGCGCACGTTTCTATAAACAACATTTTATGCCGGTCTTTATATTTAGTGTGCCCTGTGCTCACACATTTTGCCTCATTTCCCCCTTCATCCCTCCTCTTCACTTTTCACTCTTCACTTTTCGCTCTTGTGTTGCCTTTGCCTTTTGCTTAGCGTGTGTTACATAAGCAACAAGACAATATTCAATTTGAATTGAAATCACCAACTCCATATCCATTTGACAATCTCGTTGTTGTTGTTGTTCTTCTTCTTCGTCGTCTTATAGCGTATTCAAACTCAATGCGCATTTCTACAAATGTTTTGCGCCCTAGCGCCACTTAAAAGAAAGTAAAATATTAAATATAAAATATATTGGCGAATTGCTTACAATCTGCTTAATAAATTTAGACGGCTAAGTAAGTTTTTAAATTATATTGTTTATAGACATAAATTCGACAGATTTCTTATATGTATATGTGGCTAAGTAAGAAACTGGTTTTGGAAAAAAAGAGTTTAGCTTAAAAGCAAAATAATAACACAATACATACAATTAAATTAATTAAGTTATACACATAATAAATATTTGCATTGCGTTTTTATAAAAGTTTCCTGATTACATATTTTTTTCAGCTGAGCAACTTTTTTTGCAAATGCATATTAAATTACCTTAGCTGCAAAATTATAACTTATCATAAAGTTTACTGGCAAAATTGATTAAATTACTTGAAAGGTTAAAAACAATTTATCTTCTTACTCTACGAGCTCTGGTTTATTCAGCATTTTATGGTCTTCAGAAAAAGTCGATACAAATTTTAAAATAAGCTCATTTCAATTCAAAATGTTCCAATCAGTACAAGTGTCAATAAATTGATAGCTTTGACTATCAATACTTACTTTTGTTAACTTTAATTAGTTTTTCCAAAATAAATATAAAGTATATCATTTAGTTTCGAGTAAGAAACAAGTGGGAAAGGCTATAGTAGATCTCTCCGTTATTTAAATAAATAAATTAAAACAATTTTATTGCATGCTTTTAGGCACTTCCATTGGCTAAAAATTTTAGTCAGCCATTACCACCTTTCTATTTGTCCGATCTTGTTACCATTTCGTAGGATGATAGGTAATAATATTAGTTAACGGTAATTAGTAAAAAATTCTAATATACTGAAGACTATGCGTGTGGTGGCTTTGCGCGATTTACGGAGGTGGAAAGGGGCGTGGCAAAATTTTGAAACAAACTTGACCTGCATGGGGCTTATAGAAGGCCGAGTGTCAAATGTGGTTGCTCTATCTCTTTTAGTCTCTGAGATCTAGGCGCTTACACGGACGGACAGACGGACGGACGGACAGACGGACATTGCTATATTGACTCGGCTGTTGAAACTGATCAAGAATATATATACTTTATAGGGTCGGAGATGCATCCTTTCTCCTGTTACATACATGCAATGAATACAATATCCCCTTTTACATATTTTTTAAGTAACGGGTATGAAAAAAGGTAACAATAAAGCCCTTCAAACTACTTCCAACTTGGATCTTAGTCTATTAATTTCGATCGTTCTCTCTCCTCTTCACGCCCACTCTTTCGCTCTCTCTTTCTCTCTTATGCAATCCTTCAATCTTCCCCTCCAATCTCTGCCGCCCACAATTTACACAATTTGGAAATTAATGCGACATTTGCAGGAAGGTGTTTTTGGTGGTTCGGTGGCTCGGTGGATCGTTGGGTCTGTTGGGCTGTCACCTCACGCACTTGCAGACAAAGCCAATAAATAAATTTTCCACTTGCCATTGCTGCATGCCAAGTAAATGGCCGAATTCAAAAGGCCAAGTATAAAACGTTTAACCACAAGCGGACAACACACAGTCGCAATTTGGGAGTAACTTCAATCGCATCGTTGTTGTCGCTGTCGTTATCGTTGTCGTTGTGGGCGTGGCATAAATAATTTAAGATCACCGCGTGGCATCCCGAGTCTGAGAATCTCTTGAATCAATTACAATACGCCATCACCATAAATCATAGGAGAACGAACATGTTGGCCAATTGGTATCCCGCGGCAGTGTTGACCTTATGCCTGCTGCTTGTTGGGCAGCAGCATGTGTGCCGGGCACAATTGTCCTTTCACACCGATGCCAACACCAACTCCTTCACCCTGAAGACGCCGGGACTGCAACAGAGTTTCACGCGATATTATGGAGCTGCCAAGCAGCAGCAGCCGCAGCAACAACAGCAACCAGAGTTGCCACAAACTCAGCCGCAGTCAGCAGACGAGGAGCAACAACAGCTCCAACAACAACAACAAGAACAACTGCAACTACAGCTACAACAACAACAACAACAGCTGGTAAGTTTTTGGCCAACACAGTGAGAAAAAATTTATCATTTAATCAAATTCGAATCCAAGTTTTATATACACATGTGGACATTTAAATAGGTTTGAAAATTTTGTATGTTGAAAAATACAACTTGTACTGCATGGGGCTTTAAATTCTTATGTTTATTTCCTGTTTTTAGCCTTTGTGGTTTTCAATAATTCAAAGTGTTCAATCCCAAGTTTTAGCTTGTAGTGAACTTCTTATATTATAATTAGTAAGTTTATAGCAACACTTTTAGCTTAATTTTGAGACGGTTCATTTGATATTAAAATATCATGCCAAAGTTAAAAAAAAATTTTTACTTTCAAAGTTAAGTTCTAAAATCAGACCAACTTCGAACTTCAATAACTTTGCCAAAACTGATTCGATCTTCAAGCAGAATGTCATTCTGATAATTTTTCGGCTTCTTAGTTTATTTGAATTCAATTCACTTCGTTCAGAAATCGTGTAACTCAAGTTATTAACTTTTAAGAGCAAGATCTTTAACTGTTCTGAAAACTTAAAATTTTAAATCCCTAGGTTTAAAATTTAATTAAATCCTTATGTCATAATGCTGCAGAACTTTACTCGATTGATAGCCAAACAAACATTATCGAGTTGGGAAAAAAATAAAACTCTTATTTTTCTTAACCAGTTTCGCGAATCTCTTATTTGCGAACTCTGATTTTTTTTTAGTACGAAATCACTATTAAGAAATCGAGTTTGAAATGTGGCGTTTAAGGTGCAAAGCACTGGATTGTTTCGCTCTGTGTATGCATTTATTTAGCTTAGCAAAAGTTGCACTTGCTGCTCAGGTTGCAAGTCGACGGCAGCGCCGCGGCGACGACGACGCCGACGACGGTGAAGTCCCGCTGCCGGCCGCATGGCGTCGCCAAAGCCCATCTCCATGCCACCGCGCATCTTCTGGCCAAACATCTCGATGCTCTTCTCGTTGCGAGCCGCGGCTCCGGTCTCCACCAGCTCCTTCAGCTGTGCGGCAGCCAGCAACATGCCGGTCTCCAAGTCCTAGTCAACGATGGTTGCATATAGAGAAGAGGGAGAGGAGAATATCACTTTTAGTTGTTGTTGTTGATGTTGTTGTTGTGCTACTTCCACTTCATGTTCATGTTGTTCTTATTCTCACCTGTGGGCGGGCGGCGATGCCAACAACTGCGAGCAGCAGCAACAATGCGATGCAAACCAAATTCATTTCTGGTCTGGTTGACTCTGTTCCCGATGTGGCTTATTTAACAGCCAACTGGGGTCGTGTCTCCGATGCCATTTGGCTAATTAGCAGCAGCCCACGCGCATCTACAACAACAACAACAACAACTGCAACAACAAGATTCGTTCTCGTGCTCCACTTCCATATCCGGTGCAATCTCAGGCAACATCTGCTACAGCCAGAATTGCACTCGCATGCACCTGTAATTAGCAATCGTATCGTGTTCCAGTGTTAAGCAACATCGCAAGCATTTACTCGTAGATCAACGTAATCATTGTTAGTCGAACATCAAACTTAACTGTTAACTGTTATCTTAACTGAGTGTCATGTATCACAACTTCCTGAGTTGCACAACCTTCAAGGTCTTACTGTGTTATATCAAATTATATCTATTATCTTAGTCGTCAGTGTTGAACAACAGCCTAAAGTTGTTAGTTGCACAATTGTTCTTCCATCCTGCCAAATTCTGAAGAAAGTTCAATTCGGTGGATTAATTGTAATGAAATGTTCGAATAAATCCGAAATAAAAAAAATATATATTATATATAGTTGTCAGAGTTGAACAATAACCAGAAAATATTAGTTGCAGAATTAAAAATAACATTCCACTCGAGACTGAAAATTTAAATTTTCAGGACAGATTCGGAATATGATTGGTAAAATTTATCTCTTAATTTATTTTCTTTCTACTGATGGTAGCCAAAGGAGGCGTAACTAAATTTTAAAACTTACTTGATCTGCTTGGGATATAACATAGAGAAATCTGCCTATCAAGTTTAGTGTATTAGTTTGTTGACATTTTTCATTTCATTCCATATTATTATTCAGCTCATTTAATGCTCGTTTGAAAAAGCTTTTGCGTTCTAGTTTTGCTTGTATAACTTTAGATATCTATGATCTATAACCAATTTATATTCATTTATATGATTAACTTATTTTCGAGCTAATTTTTAGTCATTAATCATTGGCACATTTGGCAACAGCTATAAGTTAACATCATATCGTTATTGTCAATCATTGAATCATTTCTAGTATTGTTAGGTCAAATTTTTCAACGTCTAAATAGTTGTTTGATAACTTTTAAAGACAGATTTTGACGTAAAATATATAGCAATAAATGTCAAGTTTGAAGCTACGTATATTTGACAAAAAATGTATATGTATTTTGAAAAAAAAAAACGGCAAGTAAAAAAACGTTAAAATTTCCTGATTAATAGAGAGAGAATTGCACCTCCACTTCTTCCCCGGCTTTTTATTTTATTTTATGTTTATAAATTTATTTGGGGATTTACATTCAACTGTAGATGGGATTCAGTTTATGCATGGGAAACTGGAAACTCCTCGGCATTATTGTTGACTCCGTCGGCAAAGACATTGCGTAGCTCTTCGAAATAATTGTGAAAGGAGTCCGCCATGGATTGCCAGGCGCTTTTCACGCTCTCCCCAAATTGCTGGGCCGCTGAGGTCAGGCGTTTGTCCAGCGGCGGTTCATCGGGGTAGATCAAATGGGGTCGCACATCGTCATACTCATTGGAATAGTCCAGTTCAAGATCGTCCTGGGCATTGCCCAAAGTGAAAGTAAAAATCAAAAGCAAAAGAGTTGCCCCAAAGAGTAAGTGCCAAGTGGAAGTCATGGCTTAAACTGATCAATTGGTAACGAGGCATTCATGCTTTTGTATTGTCAGCTGGATTGGATCAGGGATTGAATCCGCGAACCCGGAAATGTTTCCCGTGTCGGAAATGTTCATTCAGAGCATTTATCGATAGTTCTTGCCGATCGATCGATTAAAAGATTGATACTCATATGTGAATGTTGTTCAACTCATGCAATTAGATTTAATCAGCTTTAAATTTCGAATGCCACAGCAACAGATAACAACAACAACAACAAGTGATATATCAAATTATTGTTATTAGTTTTTTATTTTGTAGATTTCAATTTAAAATGTAATTGAAACTAATGATATTTAATTGTTGGCAGCTGCCTGAGCTGCCTGCGATGCCTGAGCTGCTGCCCCTTTGATCTGCTGCCGCATCTGTTGCATGGCGTCGAACACGTTGTCCACGAACGACAGCCACAATCCCTTGACGCGATCCCCCAGATTGGGGCCCTGTTGTCCCTGTTGTTGTCCTTGTTGTTGTTGTTGTCCTCCTGTGGCCTGGCGACGTCGTCGATGCAGCTTCTTCTTTGTCTTCTTCGCCTGCTGCTTGTCCATTGTGCGAATGATGCGCGATCTGGCGGCATTGTTGGCCGCTCGTCTCCTGGCCGCCGCCGCCTTCCTTCTGGCCTCCACGTCATCCGCGGACTCCGTTGGCATCTTATTGAAACAGGGCGAGCGCCTGCGTCTGCGGCGGCGACGACGTCGTTCATCGGACTCCTCGGAATCGGAGTCGTCAGCTGAGGGACGAAGCATCGCATTGCCATGTCCAATATCCGTCTTCGAGTGGATCTTCATCAGCGGCGTATCGAAGTTCAACTGATTTGTGGCCTTGTTGCCATCCTGCATCGTATTCATTATTTGCTCGCCCACACTGAGGGCGCCCAGGGCGAGCTGCTCCACAGGACTCGATGTCCTGGCCCCGCCCATTAGCAGGCAAAGGCAAATGGCCAACAACAACAACATCTGCCACACGAGCTGCATCTCTTTCAACTGTGTTCGCTGCGTGTTGTCGCCATCCATTTTATGTGACATTTCAGTCGACTTTGAGTTCAATTTCGAGTTCGAGTTCGAGTTCGCGTGCATCGCATCTGCACAACGTGGCGTATGATCAATTTCGCCCTTTGGCACACATTTCCCTGTTTGTTTTGTGTGTGTGTAGTTGTTTGTTGCTTGTTTTTTGCGACGACCTTCGCGTGGTGCCTTTGTTTGCATTTTGTTTGAGGTAAAACTGGTGAACAGAGCAGCCTTTGAGATACTTGTTCCGCCTGTTTGGAATTCAGTTTTGGAAATCAGAGCCTGAGCTCTGTCAGTCTCGTTTTCTCACTTTATCAATTTAGTTTTCGAATTTCCGAATTTATTTCTGTCTCTGTAATTTTTTTCCTTTTTTCTTTTTTTGTTTTCTTCCTTCTATTCTCGACGTGTATAAATTCCATCGTTGCCAAAATTGTTTTTTTTCGACTGCAGATTGGTTTTCTTCTAATTTCCTAGCAAATCGCAATGAGAACAACAAGGCGTACCAAACATGGTGGTCGACTGGTACAGTAACTTGGAATCTTTAATCTTTAATATACAATATTAATATATAAAATTAAATTATATAACTAAAAGCAATTGCTAAAACCAAGCCAGGAGCGGAAAAGGCACCTGCGAACTCAAATACTAACTGGTTGTCCTTTTCTTTTCTCCCTCTCCTTTTTAGCAAATTCCAAATCGTTTCTCCGGACGCACGGGAATACAATATTCAGGTATCTATCCGCAGCAATCCGTCGGAGGTCGTCAAGTCAAGCAAAAGCCCGAGTCAGTTGTCAATACGCTGCAGCAGCAGCAGCAACAATTGCAGCAGCAACAGTTGCAGCAGCAGCAATATTTGGCACAACAACAACAGCAGCAACAGCAACGGCAACAACAGCTGCAACCAGTCGGAAATATTCCCAGCTATGCGGATCAGATGCAGGCGGCCTTCCTTGATTACCAGCGCCAGCGATTGGAGTTTGAGCAGCAGCAACAGCAGCTGCTCCACAAGCTCTACACCTACTATCCCGACGTGTCTCAATCTCAATCTCAGCCCCAATCGCAATCGCAATCGCCAGCAACATTTGGCAGTCAACGGCAGTCGGCCGGTGGTTTGTTTGGCGGCAACAACGGATTGCAGTTGCAACAACGCCAGGCTGCGCCACATCAGCAGCAGAGCCAGCTTACGGAGTTGCAATCGCAATCGCAGTCGCAGCCCGCAGCAGCAGCAGCAGCAGCTGGTAGACAGCCGAACTTTTATTCGACCCTCCAGCACATGGGATTCCTGCAGCAGCAGCAGCAGGACATTCTCCGCGAGCAGCAGCAAACTGTCGCCCAACAATTCGCAACCGGACAAATTGCGCCAAACACCTCACAGAGCTATGGCATGGCAATCCCCGAGTCCTCCGTACTGGGTTCTCCATCGAACCAACCTTCGTCAGCCGTATCCCATGTGAGATTCAGCAGCGGCAATCTGAGCTACAATTTCTAAACGATAGACGATAAACGATGAACGATAAATGGGTATCAATGCGATAACTGGCCACAAATATTCCCTTGCAATTTTAATTTGCACTCCTCCTCAAGAAATGTCAGCTGCATTATTGTTGTTGTAGCTCGATTTCACATCGCCACTCAAACTTTTTTTTTTCGGAAATAGCATAAGTCTCATCATCATATATTCTAAGTACTTTATATATATACTATACATGCACATATTTTCGTTTGTCAACATGTCCAAATTGGCAACAGATCGAAGCGAGTAATAAATTGCCTGTAGTGAAATTTATAAAAAATCTAATCATTTGTATAATTTAATTACAGTTAGAATTGCTAAATCAGAGGTCGTAAAAACAAGAATAAAGCATTCTTCAGTTCAAGCTAAAAATGCTTGATTTTAGTATGTTTTTTATTTTAGTTTAATTGTTAAACTAACCATTTTGGAGCCCCAAAAGCAACTATTATTTTGTGTGAATGTTGAGATATTATCAATAGGGGTTTTCCAGGTGTCAAAGTACGGGTATTCCATCTCAATTCAAGCATTCGACAAGACTATATCGATTACTAAGCTCTGATTGGTACTCACCTGGAAGCCATGTTCTGGAAGTATTGTTTAAATGAGTTAAATAATTGATATTTGATCTAATTATTCACCATTGAGAGCAAAACATTTTAATTAGCTAATTTAAAAAGCATCAAAGGTGCAACTACACATATATCAACTCAATTCGATTCAATTCAATGCATTTCAATTTAAAACAAAATACACAGACAGAGACAGTCGGACAGATACTTGCGTGTGTGTGTGTGTAGAATGTATTTTAATTAGCGTGTGATTGCAGTCTCAACTTATTAGCAGTGCAGCATCTTATTCTGGACTTCTGCACTTCTTTTGTGGCATTACGCATACGCCACCGTGTCCCAAATTGAAATGCAAACAAAGCTATCGCAACTAGCCAGCTAGAAGTAAACAGCAACCGAAGTATTCAGCTCACAGTTCACGTTGGCAGTCAAGCAGACAGAATGGGGGAAATGGGCAGAGCAGGGTCGAGTTTTGGCCATGGTCGGAACATGGTCGATGTCATTGCTGGACATTTCGGCTTGTGTTGTGTTGCGTTGTGTTGTGTTGTGTTCTGTCAGCTGGGGAAATGAACAGGAAGCGGCCAGTCTCTCTCACACACACACACATACACATAAGGCACACCCATTCACACACCCATAGACACACACACACACTTAGTGGCACATTCGTCCAGACAGCATGCGGTCTTTGTACAAATGTATTTGTGCCCGCTTGTCCGTTTGTCCGTCTGTCTGTGTACACTACAAATGTCCCTGGGTGTGTCAATCTCCGTGTCGCGTCTCTCGTCTCTCGATTCTCGTCTCTCTTTGTTTATTTTGGACAGATTTTTTTCTTTGCTTCCTGCTGCATATTTTTTTTGTTTTTTTTTGTTTCTGTTTATTTGCTTTTGCTGTTTGCTGGACGCACTAAATTGAAATATTCCATGCAAATACGAGCATGTTCAGCTACAGAGATCCCCTGCTGTTCCTCGAATACCTTTACCTCCCTCCCTCCCCTCCTCTCTCCTCCCTCCGCCCTCCAACTCATTGCCCTTTGACTGCATCCAGTTTTGCATCCTGTTCTAGAATGCAACGTGCGTGGGATGCAGCCATTTTGTAAGAATTCCCTGCACAAAGTTACCCGGGATAGTGAAACCATTTTTTCTACATTTATTGCCGTCACTTAATTGCAAACAACTAAATGAAATGAAAACTTCTCAGGCGGACAGGTCGCTTATAATTATCCCCCAGCTTAAGGACGTGCAAATTTATTCTCTGTGATGCCCTACATTAAGAATAAAGACTGAAATAATTTTATAGTATTGAGCATTTATTTATGTTATGTATTTATTTAGCGTCAACTAAGAGCAATTGACTCTGAATTTTAAATGAAAGGATAAAAAGAAGTTGAATATTAAGAGTGCTCAAATCGAGCGGTGTTTAAAAAATTATTAAAGGATCCAGGGGAAAAGCCCAATCAGATCAATAAGTATTAGAAGTACTAGACAAGAGTGTGACTTATCTTCATTGTTCTAATGAAACTCGGCCAAATTTGTTTTTAATTAAAGTCTACATCAGGCTACAAACTGAAAGTTATTTGACAAGTCAAGAAATCATGTCAAGTATACAAATATCCCCTTATTACAAAGGCAACTTGATATTTTCTTTTAAGTGTGGAATTTGTATAATTCCAACACAAGAACTTTTTTTGATAACAATGAAGAATTCGCTGACTGGATCATAAAGTGTCGTTTACTTGAGTTTACTGGAAAGTGAGTGCATATAGTAAATGATTAGCTTTTGGTAGTTTTTCCAGTTTGTTGACTTAATCTGATTATATCATAAACAAAATTAATGCTTATTCAAGAAGAAATTGAAAATTGCATACTTTTGGGACCCCAATATATAAATATTTAATTTGTTTTATCCTTTAAGTTTAGATTTAGTTTTATATACAATTTCAAAATAATTTAATACCCCATTAATTCATCAATTTTATTTTTATTTTGAAGCGTGATTTTTGCTTTAACTTGACATTAAATAAAAAATAAATAGGGCTTTATTTAATTAGTTAATTGGTAACGTCATAATTGTAATTAACGCGAATTCATAGCTCTATAATTAAAACAAAATTCATTTAAAGCACTTATGTGTAATAAATATTCAATCTTATTTTAAATAACAAATATTCCTTTATTTGTCGTGTTTTGTGGCCAATATTCAATTAGTTTAACGATGTGCTCAAGTGTTTGCCTTTCGATTTTCCTTGGCTTTTGTACTTTGCGGAGTTTGTTTAGTTTGGTTTAGTTTGTTTATATTTGCCCGGTTGTGTCCATGTTGGCCTTGTCTTAAGGTCTGCTCCATCTCCTTCTCCTTCTTCCACTCGTCCTTTTCCATCTTCTATTCCATTGGCTGCACAGAAGTCGTAGTCGTTTCTTAATGCAATTGTTATGTTTTGGCTTTCAGCTTTCATTCTGTCGTGTGCTCTTCAATGTATTTTTCTTCTGTTTGTATTTTGTGCGAGGCGTGTCCTTGAGCCCAGGTGTCCTGTTCCAAGATACTGTGTAACTTGTGTATGTATTTGCATTAACACTCCCACTACATATTTAGTAACATGTATTTGCATGGCGTTCGCCAAATGAAGATGCCAACAGATTTTCATTTTGGCTGACAACTGTTGCCTTGGTTTTCCTCCACTGGCTTAAAGACGTCGGCTAAATGAACTAAGCCCTGGCTCAAACCAGTCCCAAGGCAGCTGTGATTGCAAGGGTGGATCGGCAGTTCAGTGGTTCAATTCGACTTTGATTCCCATAGTCAGGCATAACTTTGCATCTTAATTGATATCCAGCTGCTTAGTTGAGTCCTTGTGTTTTGCTTGGCCAAGAATCTAGCATCAATATTTGTATAGTTTATCCATTGCGAGTGTGTGAGTAGGTGTGTGTGGGTGTGCCAGTGTGTGTTCATTGTTTCCACGAAAAAGGTGAGCTTAGCAAACATCCTCCTAACCGCAATATGTTTTGCTGCGGTTGTTTGCCGCTATAACTTTAACTCGCTTTTCCAACGAAAAACCATCTTTCACTTCTAGATAAACTTAGACAATTATTATGCATACACACCCACACTCACACACACTCACAGCATGTTGCTTTCCGTGGAAGATACATTTATGAGTTTGTTGTTTCTGCATTTGTTTGCTTTGAGGTTTTGTCGGTTGGTTCCAAGTCGCCTCGTGTCATCAACTAATGCAGCTCGCACAATTCAATTCATACTACTTTGTATTTGCCACACATGCCACATGCCACATGCATTATAGTTATAAATACAGTTACAGCAACTGCACAGATTCTATTTATAGATCAGCTCCGAGCTGAGCTCAGTCAAACACATTTAACCGTGGTCTCAATTTGATAGACAGCTCAATTATTTGCCGCAATCGCATGTAAATTGCTTTCCAATGGACGCATTAAATGCTGCATTCAATTGCACGTCAACTTAATCAATTCTTTAGTTTCTTAATTTATTATTTATGTGAGTGACATTTTGGTAATTACCTGTATAATGAAAAATTCAATTTTGCAGCTGTATGTATATTAGAAGAGCATACCCTAAGGACTTATCTTTTTTATTTGTTTTATTTTTTTAATGCGAATTTTTCTTTATCTTTATATTTCTTTTTCAGACTTTTTCAAGAATTTTTTTTTTTAAATAACAAATACATACATTTGATTTTAATAATTGATATTTTGATACTGCAACTTTAAACACGGCTGACACAATTGGCGATTTTGCGCCAAAAAATTTAGCCTGTTGGCGCAATGACACTTTGTTTTTCGATTTGGCTCTTTTTTTCATCAGTTCAGAATCAGTTATTTTGTATAGTTTTAGGTTAAAAAATAAATATGTATTTTTTTTTTAATAACAAATTCATTAATTAAGATGAAAATGTGAATATGTGTTATTGCTTTAAGTGTTTGTGAACGAAATATTTTTTATTTAGCTAAATGCAAAAATCAAATTAACTGCAAAAAAAAGTTTTGGCTCTTTTTTAGTCAATTTGGCCCATTTTTTGTCTGTTTTTGGCTCAATCTGATATTTTTAAGTGGCAACCGTGACTTTAAATTAAAAAAAAAATAAAAATTCGAAAATGTAAAAATTTATCTATTTATTTCCGATTTTTTACATTGGTTTACGATTGTCAAAAATGGATAGAGATAAATTGCAGTTAAGAATTATTTTTAATATTTAATTTCGTCCATTGTTTACACTTTGGCGCGTTGACATTTTCATTGTTTTGTTGTTCATTTGAGGCTATATTAAGATCATTGTGATTTAAAAATATATAAGCGCCAAGTTCTATTTTCGACTTTCCCCGGGGCGCACATGGCGTATGCGTGACATTCAATGGCCTACAAAAGTAGAGAACATTTTTGGGCATTTGAACTTTAATACTTTCGCTCGCATTCGCTTGCCATTTGGCACAAATATATATTGGACATAGTTTGCGTGTGTGTGAGTGTGTGTGTTGTGAGTGTGTGTGTGTTGTGAGTGTGTGTGTGTGTTGTGAGTATGATAAATTCCACGCAATGCGCCATAAAGTATGCAGCAGTATGTACGATATGGCAAGTGTTCAACTGGAGCGTGGCATATAAATCGCAGCATAGTTTTCGTTGGCATCCATATATCATATCTGTAATAGCAGCATGGGGAATCCCCCCAAAACTAGTGCAGAATTGGCTAGTATACCTCTCGATTGTCCATCGAATCTAAGAGTACAACATTTTGTATATACATTAAATGATTTTATTCTTTCCAACATTTCACATGCATTTTCTGTACAAAGTAACTTTTAAATAAAACATAAATTCAACCGCGATAAAAAAAAAGACAATCGTACACACAAAATTACGCAATTATCATGTAATGCGAAAAAATACAGAGATAGAGACTTTCCCTTTGAGCATGAAGCTAACCAAAAGAAAAGAAAAAGTTTATAATGGCAACGTTGCAAAATTAAAAATTCAATTTAACTGTACAATTCCGACGATGCCATTTAGCGAATTTCAAATTAGAGCTATGTAGTTTTTTCGCTTGTTTTTTTTTTTTTTTTGTTTTAATAAAAGTGCCGAGGGTCACATATTATTTACAGTTAGGCCATGTATATTACTCGTGTTTTTATTTTTAGCCGCTAACTCCATGCTGGGAACTGGTGTTGGTGGTGTTGGTGCTGATGGTGCTGATGGTGCTCGGTAGTGGCGGGTCCTGTTGCATGCTCAGACCAAGGCTCTAGTAGCCATAGTGAATGCCATGGCCAGAGACGGATGTATGCACCAGTGCGGGGGCGGCGACGGCAGCCCTGTGAATGGCACAAAAGCAAGAAGGAGAGGAATTATGTATGTGATGAGAGCATGAGGCGATCCATCTCTATTTATAAAGCCAAACGCATTACTCACTTGAGCACGGGGGCGGCAGCCAGGTGCGTGGTATAGGCGGGGGCAGCATAGTGAGCTGGTGCAGCATAGGCAGCTGGGGCAGCGTATCCAATGCCATGTCCAATGATGCCAGGTGCTGTCGAGGAGAGTACGAATCGCATTAACAACCAGCTGGCAACGCATAATCACAATTGTAGAACAACCCCATCTCAAACTGACTGACCAAAGGGAACAGCGTTTGTAGCTGTAGCTGTATCTGGATCTTAGTCTCTTGGCTGAGAATAATAGCCCGAGCGACCGTGTTGTCAACATTAACAATGGAGCAGACCAAGACTCGAGTTGGTTCAATGTTGCAAGTCGGACACCTCTGTAGTATTTGAATGCTGAGTGGGTTTGGGGCATATTTGAGCACATGGAGAGTTGACAAGTCGACATCAATCAACTGACATGGCAAGGTCTGCAATTTTGTATTGTCAAGCGAGCATAAAATGTGATATGTGTCGTGCACAGTGTGACAAAAAGTCACAACATTGCCTTAAACATGAATATGCTGAAGGCGTTATAAATGAAAATTTAATTAAATTTATCAGTTGCGCTCTTAGTTGCACCTCATGTGAAGTTAGGCAACAGTGCATGAAATATAAAAGTGTTAAATAAAATGCTAGCAAGAGAAAATTTAAATATGTGAGTGAAGAATACCAACTTCTGAGAAATTTGGCAACAGTGCTCAAAATATGAAAATTTTGCCGGAATGACAAGAGAAGTTTGACAACATTGCATTCAGAATAATAATTCTCTTAGGCAGTTTTTATAAGTGTTGCTTGTCTTGGCCAACGTTTCAGACAGTCAAGTGAAGCACTGAGGTGAAGTGCGGCAGCACAGCAATGATAAGCATTGGGCGAACGTCCCAGTATTGTCCAGTTGTCCCGGTGTCCTGGGCATTACTACAGGCGTGCGAGGCGGGCCACATGGCCTGCCAATTCCAAACGCCACTTGTCCAAATGACTGACGAACTGACTTGCCCCACTTGAGGACTCATCCTCAGTGTGTTCATCATTTTCATTATCTTCATCATCATCATTATCATCATCATCATGAGCATTGACGGGCCATGTGTCAATGCTTTAAACTAGTTGGCAACAATGAATGAATGATTGATTATACGCCAGGCATTGGCCAATAGCCTGCTGAATGAGTACCCAAAACTAACCCCAAGCCCCAAACCTGTCTACGTATCTACAGTTGCTGTTGACGAGGCAGAAATCGATAGCAAACAGTGACATCGCCGGAATGTTGCAACACGTCTTTATTTATTGATAATGTATAAGTAATTCTTATACACCCCGTTCGCTTCTCTCTAAATATCTAAGATAATTGCCTAGTCCTAATAGGTTGGTATTTATCGATTTCATAGAACTAATGTTTAAACTATAATTAATCTAAAAATCTTTTGAAATGATTTTTGTATTATAATCGTAAAACACCAATAGAAAGTATCATAACCAAAATGGTTTCATTACTGTGTATTTCAGCCATGTGATTAGAATTCTATTACAAAATCTGGGAGATCTTTATATATCTTAGTATACCCCAAAAACTTGAGTTTAAGAATTAAGTAACTATTTCATATACAAACTAAATTCTCTTTTATGTTCCAAAATGGAGTTAATTTAAAATTTAAAAATTAGTACAAGACTTGGCACTTAAAAAAAATGGTGCGTTAAAATTCATACAAAATGAACAGCACAAAATATTATAGGAAAAGTAATTAAGTCAATAAAATATTTCTACAAAACTAGAATTTTGATTCTTTTGACTCGCAATGAAATTTACTGTATTTTTGAAATGTTTTGTGAAATTAATTAAAAATAAAGAGCAGCGAGACATGTTTGCATTTTATCTAATATCATAGAAATGGTCAATTATTTGAATTCATGTGCCAGATGGCGCCACTTAAGACTTTTACAGAACTTATCTTAGTTTTGCAGTCGTCTGTCTGTCCATGGCCCAAAGCAGTTAATGCTTATATTTTCTTTAGATTCACGCTACTTTGAACACACACACACACCAGGAACTGCAACTGACCCCCTCCCTTCCTTCCTAGCTCCCGCGTAATTCCCAGATTCCCTATCCACAATCCGTTATCCATTGGGCAGCTGTCGTAACTTACGTAGTCAAGCATGGCAAGAATGAAAGTTGTGCTTTGTATTTACCCAGCATCAAGTTTGTTTTGGCCAAGTGCACTTGGCCGGCAAAGCGAAAATATAATAAATTGCATCAGAGATACAGAGAGAGAAAGAGAGAGAGGCAGAGAAAGACAGAGAGAGGGAGGGAGAAAGATAAAGGGGAAAAGTTCTGAACTGCAGCTGGGTCAACTCGACAACTCAACAGAGATCTGATCAGAAAAAGGGGCCAACTATTGACAGCTGTAAAATTGTTAGGAAAAACTTTGGCTGGAAAATTAGTAAACATTACAACTACGATTACAACTACGACTAAAAGCAATAACAACAATGCTACAGGTGCAGAAGGTGCTGAAGATTAGAGTCAGTATAACTGGATGATGGGTGAGGGCATCATCATCATCATCATCATCATCATCATCATCATCATCGTCATCAGCATCACCTACCATAAGCTGGAGCGGCGGCGTATTTCACAACTGGAGCTGGTGCGGCAGCCAAGTAGCCATGGGACAAGGCAGGAGCAGCAGCACCATAGCCACTATAGCCATAGCCCAGATGCGAGGCACCCGACAGACCCGACAGATGCAGAGCGGGCGCCGTGGCGCCATAGTGTCCGCCATAGGCCAGAGCCGGAGCAGCAGCTGCCGCGGTGGCATAGTGTCCGCCGTAGGCAAAGGTGGGCGCTGCAGCGGCAGCATAGTGGCCACCATAGGCCAGGCCATGACCGGACAAGGCACCATGGCTGCTGGCCAGCTGGATTTGGGCAGCCGGAGCGGTGTGTCCGAGAGCGAAGCCGGCGGTGGCTTGTGGTGCGACTAGATTTGGATTTAGTTCTAGACTTGTTAGCATATCAACTACGTGCAGTTTACGTGTCATGTAACATACAATGATTATGAGTAGTGCACTGTGCTTGAGTGGTGAGTGTTGTGAGTGGTGCGTGCTGGTGAGTGAGTGTTGTCAGTGTGATTACGAATCATTGTATATGATTATATATAGTTCTGGGACTCACCGGCATAGCCATGGGCGGGCGCCAAGCCACCGTCGTTGCTAATGCTGGAGCGCTGCACGTGGGACTGAGAGTGCGCCGTCTGCACTTGGCTGGCGTAGTCCGACTGCGACGATTGGCCGTAGTGGCCCTTCACCGTGTGCTCCTGTGTGTTGCCCACCGAGGCGTGGTCCACGCTGGGCGCACTAATCGAATATGCGGCGGGTCCGCCGGGCTTCGCCTGGGCGCAGGCAATGGCCATCGCGGCAACGCAGAAGATGAGCTGCCAAAGAAATTAATAACATATACATATATAGAAATTACATGTATAATTCAGGGATCGTAATCGCATAGTAATGATTATTTTAAGGATTTTAAGGGGTTTCTTCAATGATAATGATTTTATTTGGGCGAAAAAAATAAAACTTACAAAAAATTATTATTTATGATTTTAATTTTTTTCGCACACAAAACACACATTTAAAATAAGATTACATAATAATTATAAATAAACTGTTTGCCTTGTATGGGTTCCCTGAATGTTTTCTCAAGGGATATGCAAAAATATTGGAGGAAAATCCTACACAAAAGCCATGTATTAAAAGCGGGTTTATTCTAAGCGCAAAAAATTAAAATCATAAATGATAATTAATAGTTATTAATAACTATCTATCTAACTATTAAAAAAATTTCAATAATCACTATTTGCGATCCCTGGTATAAATATTGAACCTGTGCTCCGAATGCATCGTGCTAATTTTCCCACTGCATTTCAAAGTTACAGGTATATAAATTACTTTTATTTATCAATATTGATCAGCGATGTTACTTTCCCCGTTACCTTTACTTGCTTGCGATCATCGAGCATCATAGAAAAAACAACAACGTTGCTCGCAAAAAATTTTTATGAACACAATAAAACTAAATGAGTAAAAAATTAAAGTAGTGTTTGAGTATAATTATGTTTTGATGCTATAATGCTATCAATTCTTTTCTTTTTTTTTATCTTTTGCCTGCACATTTGAGGGCGAACGGTGTTTCTTGCTGTAGATGATTTTGTTTTTGTTGTTGTTGTTATTGTTAGTGTTGAAGTGTTTCCAAATGAAAAAATCGCGCCCAGCGCTGATGTAGATAATGGTTGAAGAGCTCGTATCTTCGCCCAATCGGAGCATGCATAAATTCAGTGAGTGCAGCAGCCGCTTGACAACTCATTTGTATTTTGTTGGCACACTCGTATCGGCAGGCAAAATTCTCGTTCGAGGCTGGGCACACAAGGAAATTGCAGACGCATAAACTTTTAATTAAGTTCGCAAAGTAGTTGGCAACTCAAATTCTCTATCTCTCTCTCTGTTCTGTTTCTTTCTCTCACTTCCACATTCGCACGTTGCAGGCTGTGCAATGCGGCGTATGCGTATTATTTACGGTGAATTTGCTTGTAGTCAGAACATTGCAACTTTGTGTTGAGCTTTGAGCTTAGCAGAGCTGTTAACATATGGTTCCACCTAAAATCATATCAATTATCTCGTCTGCACACATTATTCACTTCATAGCGAATAAGGTTTTTCAGCATTTAGCTCATCTAGTTGGATGTCATAATTTATTTTAACGAGTACTTATTAATTAATTGCTAAATCTCCAACCATTTCTTTATGTTTTTTAGCTCATCCATTGCAGTTTCAAGAAAATCTAAGCACTCTTCGCTATTTATTTAAAAACTTGTTTGAAATTCACCATTAAATGTTCTCGATTAACTCTTTGCTCGCTACCTTT